>MJUU01043145.1:45279-88707 GCA_002080025.1 Modiolus philippinarum
CGAAGCATGCATTCCAGTTGTCTTCCCAAAATGCATCAGGCATACCAATATGGTTGATGTGGGGCATGTCAGTAAGCAGGAATGGACCTTAACCATTCTTCCTAACCGGACGCGGACGCCGACGCTAGGGGTATCACATAAGCCCCCCTCACTATCGTGAGGTGAGCTAAAAAGTGTTACTTTCTATGACAAGTATTAATGTAAGCCTACTTATACCTGCATAACTACATAAGTGCTACTTTAAACAGATGTGCATTTCTAGTTTTGCCAACTACACAACCAAACCTCTTTTCTAAGCTCTTGTGTCAAAAAATAACCGCAGTTAAAAATTGCCTAACGGCATACATATATATTGATAACGCTTAACCATCAAATGTAGGGAATCAGATGAGGTTTCTTTTAAACTCCAAGGAATTGTAAGAATATCTGGAATTAATGCGGCTGCAATTTTACACTTTTTACTACTCTGTCATATTTATTTCAAAAGAATTACTCTTTTTGGGTAGTCTTGATCTGTACTCAAAAAGAGTGATAAAAAGATATCCGTGAATCAGTCGAGTTAATAAAACTGACCGCCCTGACCGTCTTTCAGATCAAACGATATGATGTTATAACTTATTAATTGCTTGTTTCATTATCAACTAATGACTCTATCTTTGTGAGAAGTTGACAAAACCTTTCACTAAGTATGAGTATATCACCGTGTTTAGTCTCTTGACAATGTGTTTTGTTTTAAACAGAAGCTAATGAATAACAAAATAATGTAGTTACTGTGAATTGAGTTACGGCACATTGATATGCACTTCACAAACTTTTATTGCTCATTAACACACACGTTTCATGTCACTATCTTATAGCTTGTACCTCTAAGGTATTTCGGATAAATTTTCAAGAAATTGACTTACAAATTTCTATACAAAGCCTATAAAAACATGGAAATGGACGTTTCCGGCCATATTTTAAATTGCTTGTATCTAAAAATCTAGTGATAAACCTATATTTTTTTATTGTTTATTGTCAAGTTTTCATTAAGTCCTACTAATTAGAACACTTCTATGCAAATTTCATACATCTACTATCATTTAAAGTTGGCAACTAACTCAATGTTTTTTTCTTATCCAAATGAAGTTGAAGACAATTATAAATCGTCTGAAATCAAAATTTTGGAATCGCATGATTGTTTTAAGATCTCAATCCTCTATTCAGTAGTAATATTTACACATTTCAATCACTAAGGTAGTATTACTACCAAAGTGCAAGTCCTAAGGTGGTCAACTGATTTAACAGATCATAAAAATGCTTCAATTTCGCAATTCTGGTGGACATTTTTCAGTAGATGCAGCGTTTCTTTCTGAACTGACACGATAAATGTTTATTATCAGTTCCATGGGTCCCAAACCTGGGGTAGAGTATACTTAATGGTGAATGAAAGGATATGGAGTAAATGCACATGAGACAAAGTCTCTATAAATGCATGGTAAAACAAGCAAAGGGACAACGCTTTTTCTGTTGTTCTTCATCTTGAAGTCACCAAAGGCTTTCAAAAATGAGCTTTACTCACCTCATTGTAAGTTGGAGACGTTGAAGTGGAAGTTCTGGTCATGGATGCAAAAATTGTCAACAAACATAATTTAACCTTTCTTGATCATGTTATTAAATGCTTCGGTTTTCATTTGCCAATGTACATATGACATTTGTTGATGTCGCCAAACAAGGACAACTGAAATGCAGTCTCTTTTCGCAAAGCCTCTATTTGAAGTTACCATATATTAAGGGATTATTCGTAAAGTACGGTTTCATAAATCAATGTCCATTTTTTTGTACACAGCAAACAAGATTTTTCTGCGTATACAATAATTTCTCTCCATCACTGTAAATATAACAATATCAATGCTTTTCTTCATCTTCTTAATTCTATTGTTTTTATGCCCCCAGATCGAGGATCGGGGGGCATATTGTTTTTGTCCTGTCTGTCTGTCTGTCTGTTTGTCCGAAACTTTAACCTTGGCTATAACTTTTGAACTATATAAGGTAGACTTTTGATACTTGGCAAGTGTATAGGTCTAGTCNAAAAATTAGGTCAAAGGTCAAAGGTCAAGGTCATAGGGGTCCAAAAGGGGTAAAATTGGGAATCTGGGGGCATATGTAGTGTTTCACAAACACATCTTGTTTTCTATAGTCTTTGCATATATATGCATCGGTAAACCATAGCCGAAGTAGTGAAATTTGCCGTAAAGTCCACTTTTTCGTAATGCATTTTCTGTTAAATATATTTCATTTTTCCCAACACATCATAAAGGGCCTGACGTCGAGGAGCTGTGTACCTGCTTACCAAGACAATTTTCACCCTTCTTATTATAAAGACAAGTCACAACAAATATTTCTCGAGCTGTAGCAGCTGGACAGCGGTTGCAGCAGCAAAATCCACTCACCCCAGCAACAACAGCAACAATATAAAGAACACCCGGACAGCAACAGAAATGGACACACGAGCACAGTCACGTGTAAACTCGTTAGTCTCTCGGGAGTTGTTTTAGCATACTCGTGAGTTGTTTGAGCACGGCCGTGAGAGCATCGTAAAACAAAACAAATATTACTGATGATACTTACCAACACAATTGTCGTCTTCCTTACCATAAAAACAAGTCCAACCACCTATCACCCCGTCCTGAGCTTTCAAAGAAGCACAGGAGCAAAGTTCTGTCAACCCAGCTGCAGCAGCAAAAGTCCCATCATTAATGTTGTAGCAGCAGCAATTGAGTGAAATTAGGGTTAGAGTTAGGTTTAAGGGAAGAAAATAGCGTTGGAGCGATAGCATTTAGAATAAGCATAGGTAACTGCATCTCATTTACTTCCGTAATTCTAATTTCAGATTTCACAGGTATTTGAATATCACACATGGAAGAAATTATCTCTCACATAAGCATCCTATGTTCTGTTTCGATATATATCAAAATCCAAAGATACCAAACCTTTGTGTTTACCATGACCAGTACGCATCATCTGCATGTTTCTTCCTTGTACATAACTCTGTCCTTAACTAAAGTTGGTATTTAATTTTTATTCTACTGGTAATTTGTCCTATGTCAGCTTTTGCGCATATTTCGGTTTATTGTCTTCCAAATTATTTTATTTATCTGCCCTGAAGAGGCTTACGTTGTCTAAATTTACAACCCGCAAATACTAATTTTATATTAACTTCAGTATTATGTTGTCTATATCTCTGATGTCCTATGCGTTTACTATGTTCAGTAAGCATCATTTGTTTAGATTAATCAAGATCCTATTGGTTATTGCTCTCGGTCAGCTTTTAAAAATATCAGGTTAATGGGTCCCAATGGATTTGATTTGTTTTTAATTTTAAAGATAAAATGACAATTCACAGGAATCAAATTAAAGGTAACTTCGGTATTTTGTTATTTAACTTATGTAACAAGACCACTTTCCTATTTCATTTAATGAATTAATTGCTCCGGTTGACCCAGATTGCGTCACTAAACATTGTGACGTTGAAAATCTTCATTGTGACGTCAAAACTTTTCTGGAAAATTCACCGACTGGAAACACGTCTATAGTAAGCGACATTGTTTAAGTTGGTACAAATTTAGCCCAAATATAGCACAAAAGAGATATCTATAATTGCGAAACAATGTGAATATCAATTTATATTCAAATTATATACCAAAAACATGTAACAAAGATTTATGTATAGTATGCGATATGCTTAGTAAAGTGCCAACAAATAATTTAAACAAAATTTTGTCTTTTGTGATTTCATGTTTATGGTATAAAAAAGATAACAGGAAACACCTACAATGGCCGAAAAACATAGCCACATGCCAGAAAGTAAATAGGAACTGCACAAGAAAAAAACCCACAATAAAAATACAAAAGACAAACATAAACAACGATAGGAACTCGGGACAGCCGGACTTGGTACCGGCACTAGCAAAAGCCAGCGGTAGGTTTAAACCGGTTTATGGGTACCCAAACCTCCCCTTTCTCTGTCCCGTTTCCCTATCGTAGAATAAACATACGAATAAAACCCATACAGGTAGACTACTAACTCCATGACCACAATCTAGAAAAGAAAAATGGGGGGACAAAACGTAATTTTGAAAGATGGGTCAAAGAGTGCTCGCCGCTAAACTGCCGGCTAGCTCAAGGAGCCGGATGTCCGGATATTTAGTTCTTTCAGTTTCATTTTTCACAGTTGCTAACTGAATTTTACTGTTGTTACTATTGCTTTTGTATTTATCACACTGGCTATAGGGGGAAGTTTTGGGCCCAATAAAACTAGTTTAACCCCCGCCGCAGCAGGTTTGTGCCTGTCCTAAGTCAGGATATTTATTAAGCCTTTGTGTGTCTTGTCTGTTTTCTACTTATTAACTGTATGTCTATAGGAGTCCCTTGGCGGATCCAAGGGGGGTTCCGGGGGTTGGAACCCCCTTTTTTCTGGACAATCATGTATTTTTCAATGAATATCCTGGTGTTTTAGTAAGAAAATACCCTAAAAATTTTCGCGCCTCGCTCCGCTCGGAGAAATTTCCTTAGAATTCTGATTGGAACCCCCCTTTTCAAATTGTCTGGATCCGCGCCTGGAGTCTAGGATGGTGTTTATTTCGCTGAACTTGATTACTCTTTATTTAGGGACCGACTCCGGCCTGCCGTTGGGTGTGGGGTTTCCTCACCGTTCATCGAAGATATTATGGTGGCTTTGAGTTGTTATTTCTCCCCTTTGGGTCGTTGTTTCTTTGACATATTCCCGGTTTCCCTTCATGTAATTAAAATATACAACAAAATGTATTTGTACAACATGTAATATATTGAAAATTGCTTGCTAATACTCCAACTTGGTACAAATTTAAAGTTGAAAAATCCAACAAAAGTTGATATCTACAATATGCGATATAAAGTGCCTATTTGTACTCAAATTTGGTACAAATTTACTGGAACATGCAACAAAGAGGATATGCATTGTGGTGTAAGTGTCAAAATCTTCAATTTTGGTATAAGTTTATATCAAATATGCAACAAAAGGGGTGTATATAGTATACGAAATGATGTTAATGCCATCCAATGCTCAAATTTGGTACAAGTTATAAATTTACTTAAAAAAAACTTGCTGCAAAAGGCATGTTTATAATATTCGATATTGTTTCAATGCTAACTATCTTTAATTCTGGTATAATTTCACATAAAACATGCAATAAAAGGGATATTGATAGTATGCTATATGTTGTAAATTTCAACCATACCCAATACTAAAATTTGGTATAATTGAACCTAAAACATGCATGAAAACGGATACTATAGTATGCAATACCATGACATGCAAATGGAGGTAATAACAAAACTAATTACTGAACAGAATTGTTCAGACCCAAATTCAGATGCAAATATACAAAGCAGGTGCACTGAAGAGACATAAGTCGTCGAAATGGCCATATGCGGAAGTTAAATCTACAGTACTAAGTTCGGTATTTTGTTATTTGGTACAAATGTACCTAAATAACAAAATACTGAAACTTATAGATTCTGCATTGGTCATTTCGACAACTAGTGCAGATCAAATCAAAATATTGGAAGACCATAAATCGAAATTTGTCAATCTGGTAGAGACTGACTAATAAATGAGATTTAAATGAAAAGCCAAAATCACCTAAGGTAATCACTTTGCATGAAGGAGACAAAAGTTTTCTAGAATTGATAGTTCTTCGTTTCAAACATTTTTTTTTAATTTACATTTGAACCTGGAGATGGGATGTTGTCTCCCTCACATTTACAACATTTCCTCTCTCTTTCATATATATTGCAAGTTCCCAAATTAAAAAGATTTTTGGGTGAGCATTGAAGTGTTACAGTTCGCTTGTGAATTGTGGCATGTGATTGTAGTTCCCGGACATTGTAAGTGTATAATGTTATCCTGTTTTTTGTAATGTATAAAATGACTAAATACCGAACTGACAGCAAATTGATTTTCTACATGTGGCCATTTCGACCACCTATGATTCTTCAATGCAGATAAATTCCAAGCATTTGAAAGACCGTTTAAAATTGATAGAGAACAAATAACAGATATGATTTAAATAGAAAGCCAAAATCTGCCTCTTATACTAAAATTTTAAAACATGAAACAAAAGGGATATCTATAACATACAACTTGTTGTAAATTCCAACTTATATTCAAATAATGATAAATATGTTTATATCGTACAACTTAGATATTTGTTTGTGAAGATAAAACATTTGATTTATAAAAAAACAACTTATTATTCATATTTGGTACAATGTACGGAAAACATTAAACAAAAGGGATATGTATAGCATGCGATATGGTGTATTAGTGACGACTTCTTTCAATTTTTGTATTTTTTTAAAACATGCAACAAAAGGGGTAAGTATAATATGAGAAATAATGTATATCCCAATGAATACTCAAATTTGGTACAAATTTACTGAAGACATGCAAGAAACTAAAGGAAAGCTTAAACATGCTATAAGATGTATATGCCACTTAATATAAGGTAGGCTCTATTTGATGTTCGAAATATTGAAATCCTCGTGTACATTGTACTTTTTATCGTAAGTTTGTTAAATAAGAAAGGTTGTATACGGTGTACGGAATATACGCTATACGATAAAAACACATAACTCTTTGGTCCTCAAGTTCAATGTACCCAGAATACTCAGGATATTAACTAAATACATACATTGAAGATAAGAAAAAATTTAATGTCGTTTTGAATGAACGCTTGAGAACTTTTGTCAGTTTTTATGGATAATAGCAACATGTGAAATAAATATTCGGCCATAATGATTTAAAAACTACATCACTTTCGAGTAACTGATACTGAGTGTATAAATGAAGACAACATATATAGTATAGTATAAAATTATTAAGAATTTGAGTGTTCAAAATGGAAAAAATTAGAAACTCCACAATTTTTTACAGAAATTTTCATTGTCCAGCAAAATAAATTAAAATCGCATTTTTGGAGGGTTGTATGACCGGTGCTACTAAATAAAAACCGAAATACAAGTACATTGTATTGGACAATCTATTTATCGTGTAAAGTGTATTAGGTGAATAGTGTAAGATGTATGGTGTGAGTATATGGTGTAAGGTGTAATGTTGAGCGATATATGGTGAAATGATGGAAGGTGTATGGTGTATGGCATTGTTTTACTGTACAAGTACTATAAGAAGAATGAAAACATTCATAAGCTAAATTTTTGCCAGAGTTTAGATTACTACTATTAGAACATTCTTGAAATAATTACATTCTAGCAATCAGAAACTGACATGAAAAATGAATTTAAATCTATGTATATGTATATGTCTGTCCATAAAGTATATTTGCCACATTTTGACTTTGAGATAATTTTAGAGATTATTTCTAGAAAAAAAAATAATTCTACAAATATTTACTGAACTCTTCTAAGAAAAGATGTAGCATTTAAAAAAATGATTAGTGGATCAGTCAAATGTATTTTGCATAAAACTGCAACATAGAATTTTCCATATTTATGATTTTATTTACTTGCATTTGAGCTTAATATTTCTTGAATGTTGAAGTGTGAAAATATTTGCTAAAATTTTACTACGATTGAAAAATATGAAAATTTACAAAGTTTAATGATTTGTGAACTTTTCTAAAAACCAAATTAAAATGTAAAGCAAGTTATTTTACCTACTGCTAATATCAAAGTTCAAATGGAATAAAATCATAAGCAGTTCCTCAAAACGTATCAGAACTGTAATCTGAATACAACAGGCAAGTTAATCCATGTTAGCATTTCAAATATAAATCCCATTCATCACTATCCACAATATCTGGAATTATATCCGATTCATTCCCGAACAGAGTACACATGTTTTGTTGTACTTTTGCTATGAATCGCTGACACATGGTGTTTTTGATGCATATTGCAGCACATTGTATTTTGCTCATTCTCAGATTACTGGAAAGAGGGTTTGTTGTTGCTCTGGATGAATTAATTCTGTTGAACATCTCACTGTGGCATTGCACATTTAACTGGGACATTATGTATGACACTGAAAAATAAAAAGAATTTTATCACAGTTTATATAATTGATCTCTTGCACCAATTCTACACACACCAATGTGATATAGATATACAATGTATATATATGTGTGTTTTTATATATTTTTTCATCCTTACATTAGTACCTATCTTTGCGTTTAATGTTCACCACTACGCTGGAATAAAAAAAAAGATCTTGTCATGATTCAAGAGTATGATATGAGGGCTGTGTGGTGGGTTTAAGAATTTTTGTTTTTATTTTATTTTTTTTTTTAATTATACATATTTTATTCGACAACATCCTGCTACATTGAACCCTAGATAGCCAAGGGATAAGCATACCTAGGGGCCCCTGTTTATTCAAACTCTTACCAGGGAAAAAATGAGAGGCACGCGTTTGAAGAAAATTAACAATAAAATTCAAGATAAGCAATTTATAATTACATTTCACCAATCTACAATTACATTACACCAATATTACATTAATAAAACTTTTAATTTACCTATAAAATACCTTTCCCAACTCACCCTACACATGTGCGAAAATTTAATCATGTGTCGTCACATAAAAAGACGAAAGATGTTCATTGGTCCAGTCAAGGTAATCAAATATCTAAATGTATTGGAATTAACACAGTTTGAGAGACATAAATGAATTAATACAAAGATAATATATATTTATTTCGACTTTCCAATAGTGAACTTCCCGTTTTTGAGCAGTAATATTCCCACTTCTCCGGCATATGGCGTGTACATTTCACAACTCATTCGCTATTGCCGTGCCTGTAGTTTGTACAGCGATTTTGTCAACAGAGCAAAATTACTGTCTCAAAAACTTATACATCAAGGGTATGTTCAGTCACTGTTGCAATTGTCACTTCAGGAGTTTAACGGTCGTCACCACGATTTTACAGACCCATTACAATGTTTCTGTTTCACAAATCAGAACGGATATCTTTGGTTAGATCGAGAGTTTGTTACCGGACTGACTAACACCGACTGTCACAAAATCGGACTTTTCGCTGGCAGTGTGACGGGTGCCACGCGTGGAGCATTTCATGCTTACCCTTCCGGAGCACCTGATGATACCTCAGTTTTTATAGGGGTTCACACTGCTAGTGCTTTTGTTTTGTGGCGTTTTTGTTCATTTTTGTTTGTTTGTTATGTCTTTGTCATACTGTCTCAATTCGTGTTGCTGTGAATTACCGTGATTTCTGATTTATGATTTTAGAATTTCCCCTTTCCTCGTTCTTGCTTCGGTATTTTCATTTGTCGATGTATTTATGTATTTGTAGTCATGAAATTCGCTACAAATTAGTGTGGTCGTGTAAGAAATAAACGATAGTAATGTAAAAATATTTGATTACCAGACCTCTGTCCCATATGGCTAATAACAAATTGAAATTCAGTTTCTGCCATTCGGATAATAGACGTTTTTGTGATTAGTTTCCTTTGATAGTTTACAATATTTCTACATTTCCAAATTGCCCATTTTACTGTTACTAATATCGTGTCAATAATTAATGAATCTGTATCAATTTTTGTGTCCAGGAATCTTGTTCCAAAAGTCAGATTTTTGAAAATAATCAAGTTCTCAGCTATCGCAGATTGTGTTGAATTTTTGAAAAAATATCAGACCAAACTTTATGGCACGCGATAGTAACAAAAATGCGGTATACCTAGTATTTCGAACGGAAACTATGGGTTTTCGTGCGAAATACTAGGTATACCGCACGTTAACCATGGGTTTCCGATCGGTATACATAGTTTTTCGGCGAAAACCCTAGATTTCGATTAAAATTGAACGGAAACTAGGGGTTTGCGACGGAAACCTATAGTTTCCGATCGGTATCGTTAATTCGAGTTTAAATGCGAAAACGCTATTCATAGTTTTAGCCAATGAGAAACGAGAAACGGAAATCGCTATTTGATATTTAACGTTCGTCCAATCGGAAACGGAAAGCGGTATTCAGGGTTTAATTAAACCAATCAAAATCGTTTTTTTCTGTTTATCGCTTATATTTCTCTCTTTTTTATTCAAATTTCGTATCTTTTATTTATTTTATATATTTTGATATTATAAATTAATTATCAAATAGAGTTGTACCTGTGACACATTTAGGTGCGAATGGATATCAGATTCGCGAGTCCTGATTCGCGATCTCGACTGTCTAAATTCACCTTCTCCAATTAAAAGTTGTGAAATATCGCCGTTTTAGACTAAGTTTAAAAAGAATATTCAATTTTTCATATAACTGGATGTGTACTGTGTTTCGAAAGGAAAAAAAATCATGAGATTTTGCATGAAAAATAAATAATTTGTTAAGCAGTTAAAAAAAACTCGGTCTTATAATTGATCAAAATAATTCAGTAATTTAAAACTTTTACTTCATCATATCCTTTCCAAGGAGTTTTATAATTTGGAAGTTGAAAATGTCATGAATTTTAGCATTTAAGAGGAATGAAAAGTATAATTTTAAGTTTACGGTTTAAACTTACTCTTTAAAAATGACAAAAACAATAAAGTGTTTTGAAAATTTTACACCATAGTATCCTTTGGGAGGAGTTTTATAATTCCCGAACCAAAAACTTGATGAATTTTATCATTAAGAAGATATGAAAAGTAAAATTTTTAGTCGACCGTTTATACTAACTCTTTACAAATGTCAAAAAAAGTTAAGTGTTTGAAAATCTTACTTTTCATACCTTTTCTATGCTAAATTTGATGATTTTTGTATTTTGCAACATATCAAACTTCTTCGCACGGATATAATGAAGTAAAATTTTCAAAACACTTAACTTTTTTTGACATTTTTAAAGACTGAGTTTAAACCACTGATTAAAAAATCTAACTTTTCTGTCTATTCTATGCTATATTTCATAATTTTTTTATTTCGCAACATATCACACCCTTTCGAAAGGATATCATGAAGTAAAATTTTCAAAACACTTTATTGTTTTTGTCATTTTTAAAGAGTTAGTTTAAACCGTAAACTTAAAATTATACTTTTCATACCTCTTAAATGCTAAAATTCTTGAAATTTTTAACTTCCAAATTATATAACTCCTTGGAAAGGATATGTAGTAAAAGTTTTTAATTACTGAATTGTTTTGATCATTTATAAGACCGAGTTTTTGTTTTTTTTACTGCTTATCAAATTATTTATTTTTCATACCAAATTTCAAGATTTTTTCTTAAATTTCGAAACAGAGTACACATCCAGTTATATGAAAATAAAAATCTTTGCTCTAGAGAGTAGATAAATTGAATATTCTTTTTAAACTAAGTCTAAAACGGCGATATTTCACAACTTTTACCTGGTGAAGGTGAATATAGACAGTCGAGATCGAATTCTCTCAGGACCCGCTAATCTGATATCCATTCGCACCTTAATTTGTGAAAGGTACAACTCTATTAGATAATTAATTTATAACATCAAAATATATAAAACAAATAAAAGATACGAAAGTTGAATAAAAAAGAGAGAAATATAAGCGATAAACAGAAAAAAAAAAACGATTCTGATCGGTTTGATTAAACCCTGAATACCGTTTTCCGTTTCTGATTGGACGAATGTTAAATATCAAATAGCGATTTCCGTTTCTCGTTTCTCATTGGCTAAAACTATGAATAGCGTTTTCGCCTTAAACTCGAATTAACGATACCGATCGGAAACTATGGGTTTCCGTCGCAAACCCCTAGTTTCCGTTCAATTTCAATCGAAAACTAGGGTTTTCGTCGAAAACTATGTATACCGATCGGAAACCCATAGTTAACGTGCGGTATACCTAGTATTTCGCACGAAAACCCTAGTTTCCGTTCGAAATACTAGGTATACCGCATTTTGTTACTATCGCGTGCCATAAAACTTCATCAATTTATTTACATTTTACAAAAAGGTGCATTTAAGTTTCTCTTTCTCCATAAAAATGACAAGTATCATTCGATGTTTTTATTATTTTTTTTAAGTAATTCGTTAGTGTAGACTATATTGTGAATAATCTTAAGCTGAAGTTGTATTGCCTTCATATTCCCAAAGTTTTTATTTAAATTGACCCATATGTTATACCAATTAAATTCATGATTGAATTATAACTCCCATTTGTTCTGAAGGTTTGGAAGTACAGAGTTTCCAAAAAAACACTGGATATCTTTTAACTTTATATGCACTGTTTGCATGAAAACACAAGTTTTATTCCTAACAAATTGTAAATTGTTGTGTGTTTTCAATTTTAAACGGGGTACTCGACTTAATAATTTCATTATCTGACTTTAGATTATTTATCATATTTTGCGTAAAGGCTGATTTAATTCGACTATATTGCGATATCCAATTCCTTTTATCTGATAGCTTATTAAATATTTCCCCTGTATTTTTAAATGAATTGGCATGTATATCCCACACCTCTTTAACCTTTTTAACCTCCCATTTCGAAAAATTAGAATAAAACAAAATCCTTGCCTTTGAATCTAATTTTAGAATTTCCGAATGAATTTTGTTCAAGAAGTTCGGTTTTTGTTGAAAATTCTTGAAGTTTTTGAAATTCCGTCCAAGAATCCAAAAGATTTTGATAATAAATAGGGAGACGTACGTTGTCTAGTCCCTCAGTGTTTGAACATGTTCACAAGAAAAAATCTGTATCAAATTTTCATCATGTGATGTAAGCCAAAATTTACCTATGGCATTCCACTTATCTCGCTCCGAATTAATTAAACAATGCATACTTTTAATATTTTTTTTTGATTTTATAAAATGTTTCAGATTAATCATTCCCGTACCTTCTTTCGATTTCGGCTGGCAACTGATTTGTTTTCCCACCCCATACAAAATCCCAAACTAGTTTATTTATTTCACGTTTATATTTATCGGGTATTCAACGCATTTCAATTTGGAAACCTATCGTCGATAATACAAACGATTTAATAATTAAAACTTTCCCATCAAATGTCAGATCTCTCGACTTCCAGACAGCCATACACGATTTAATTTTGTTAATTTTTGCCAACCAAATTTTATCCAAGTCTACCCCATATCCGTGCACAACCCTAAAGCTTGGTTGTTTCGACCACTTGATTTTTTTAAAAATTGTTTCTTGTTTCGCCATCTCCCTAAATACATCCCCGCAATTTTATAATATTCATGTTCATTTTTGCCCCTGATGCCTGTTCGAAAATTTCAGTTACCTTAAATGTTTCTTCAATAGACCCTTCAGTTTTATTAAGAAATTGTTTAGGAATTTTAGTTTCATACTCTGGCGTCAGATTGTGAACCATGAAAGTTCACTGATGTCAATCGAGGCATCTTTTTCAGCCATGGAATCACTGAATGAGAACTCCAAATAACCGATTATTTTTCTACCTTGGAAACTCAAATCGACATTTACTGGTCAAAGTAACATACAAATATGTGTACAGGTATAACTATTACACCCATGGAACATCAACTTGTCAAAGTAACATACAAATATGCGTACAGGTATAACCATTACACCCATGGGACATCAACAAGTCAAAGTAACACAAATATGTGTACAGGTATAACCATTACACCCATGGAACATCAGCTAGTCAAAGTAACACAAATATGTGTACAAGTATAACCATTACACCCATGGAACATCAACTGGTCAAAGTAACATACAAATATGTGTACAGGTATAACCATAACACCCATGGAACATCAACTTGTCAAAGTAACATACAAATATGTGTACAGGTATAACCATTACACCCATGGAACATCAACTTGTCAAAGTAACATAAAAATATGTGTACAGGTATAACCATTACACCCATGGAACATCAACTGTTCAAAGTAACATACAAATATGTGTACAGGTATAACCATAACACCCATGGAACATCAACTTGTCAAATTAACATACAAATATGTGTACAGGTATAACCATTACACCCATGGAACATCAACTAGTCAAAGTAACATACAAATATGTGTACAGGTATAACCATTACAACCATGAGTAGTATTGTCTCAGCACAATCCCCTCCCTTTTACGATGGACCAAAAAGTGGGCCAAATTTATCAATAGCCCAACTATCGATTAATTAGATAAGCAGACCCTAATAATTATTCTAATATGACGGCCTTCAAACGCATTGTATCCAAACCCGTGGTAAAAATAATATATACTTATGAGTAACGTCATAAACACATGACGGTACTTTCGATAACGTCATAGAACGTTTTACATCAGTTTTTTTAACGGCACAGACCAAATAGTGGCATAAAATGGCGTTTCATTCCATGCCTACTAGGAGGAATTCTCCTAATCGGAACCTTGTGAGTGTCCTATTAGAATCGAAATAATTAACAGTAGCCATATATTTATATTATTTCTACCACGGGCTGGCACTTTATGGGGATATTTTACCCCTTGCTGGTCGCTCGGGGTAATAAATTCACCATAAAGTGCCAGCCCGTGGTAAAAATAATATAAATATATGGCTACTGTTAATTATTTCTTAAACCAATCACTATGTATAGCCCAACCTACACAGGCCTTTATAATGGACCAAATCTATTAATATCCCAACTATCGATTACTTAGATAAACAGACCCTGCTAATGGAGCAATCTCTATGTATTTCCCAACCTTCACAGCCCCTTACAATGGACCAAATCTATAAATAGACCAAGGTTCTATTAATTAGACAAGCAGGCCCCCAAAAAATGGACCGAAGTATAACTCATCTTTCGCATATCCTAACATAAACTTCCGTCTAATAAACTCGATACATGTCTCCATAAATATTAAACAAAATATGTGCTGCAAAACAGCTCTCAAGGTCAACAACAAAATAACGAAATACATGGGCATGTGAGCTGTTAAAAGGGATGAATTTAAATTCTAAAATATGACATAACGTACAAAAACATATGGCAAAATAAAAGAGTAGAAGCAATAAAAAGGTCAACCCGACAAATATGAAATATTGAAATTTTGACGTAATTCGGCGGCCATCTTGGAAATGGTGGTCATTTTGAAAATTTTCACACCTTTTGGACAAACTTAAAGTGTTGATGCAACTGCGTGCAAAGTCTGAAATCATTTAGTTCAGCGACTTAAAAATAATCGATCGGACAAAATTTGTGGAAGAAGAAGAATAATCAGGAGAAGAAACATAGAATAACAACCTGTCACCCAACTACGTCTGGGTGACATAATAACTAGATTTGCAATTGCAAGCAATAGCTGATGTCACCCCTGGCAGCCAATTCGATGATTTCATCTTCTTCGCAGCGTCAAAACTTACCTAGATATCAATTTTCGTTGCATTCCGACAACTTTGAAATTTTGACGTATTTTGGCGGCCATCTTGGAAATGGCTGCCATTTTGGAAAAAAATGCATAGCCTGCACACCTCACTATGGTGATCTAACTACCTGCCAAGTTTTATTTGATTACATCAAAACGTTTTCTCAAAATAGCGCGGACAAAAATCATTGGAAGAATAAGAAAATAAATACGAGTGATAATATGTTTGCATGCAAACACAAGTCACCCAAACCAGATTCCATACTCAATTGCTCTTTAAAAAATGCTGTATTGTATATTTACCACCAATGATTGTAATTATTTGTTCTGACATATTTTTTATATTCCTCATGTAAGAATTAGAGTGCATTTCATTCTGCCAGTAGTTTTGTCAACGATGAGCGTCGTTCAGAAAACGTTTAACTGGCAGAATGAAATGAATCATTTAATAACCTTCTATGACCTGTAATTAAGAGATAAACATAGTTGTGCACATACTATTTAATCATCTCGATTCCTTTGAAAGTAGTAGATTAAACGACAGATGCAGAAAGAAATGTGTCGTTTACAATCTAGAATCAATTTTTCTACGCGACTATTTTGCGTTTACATCGTTTACCTCAACGACGCCAACGTTGACTCTAACATGTCAGAAACAAATGGATTAAACGACTACGCGCAAAGTCGTTTACATCGTTCAGGGCAGAAAGAAATGCACTCTTAGTTTCTTAAGCTAATTATGTTTTCGTCGATCAGTGCTATTAGTGTTTTGATTCACAGGTCAAATTAACCTGGATTGCTTCAGAAAGTTGCGTCATAATGTTTTCATTATTGATTCATCGATAAGACCAACATTCCAAGCTTAATATGTGTATTTATTGATACTTTAACATGAAATAAAGTGTGGGGGTGTGACCTTGACCTTTGACCTTAACCTCATTTTTAAGGTCCCGTCTTCCTAAACATTTTGTATGTTTAATGTGTTTTTGTATCTTCGGTGTTATTTGAACTATTAGCAAAAACCCCAAATTCGGACATAAATCGTTTTTGGTCCATAGGCCCAAAATGGTTGGTCCAATAATTTTGAACCCAATGTAACAAATGTAGATCTCAACAAGACACACATTTTCCCCATAACATTTAAGCAGTTATCTATTATGGTTTCTGAAATAAGTCTGAGGTCAAAGTTCAAAGTGACCAATAACCTTTGACCTTTGCAACACATATTACCTAAGTTGAATAGAAAAGGTTCCAGGTTTCTACCTCCAACCGTTTTCGAGAAAAAACGTTTAAAGATATGACGAAATTTTCAAGGGCCATAACTCATGAACGGTTCATCATAGAGTTTTGGTCCAAATGTAACAAAAGTCCGTCAGGACCTAAAAAACATTTTGTCATTACATATTAGCAGCTATCTGTTACGCTATTCGAGATAATCCAATCACAAGGTTTGGGGTCAAAATTTAAAGTGACTAATGGCAGTGGTCATTTTGGAAATTCTTAGACCACTCTGCACATCTTAGGGTTGATATCTACAATGGTGCCAAGTTTCATGGATTTTGGACTAACAATCTTTGAGGAAATGGGTGGACAAGATTAGAATCATTGAGGAATAATAACAAAAAATAATAAGAAACAGAGTAAAAACAATAAGTCACCAAACTTCGTTTGGGTGACTTAATAATAATAACTTGATTTGCAATTGCAAGCAATAGCTGATGTCGCCCCTGGCAACCATTTCGTTGCTTCCATCATGTTTGCAGTGTCAAAATGAACCTAGAAATCAATTTTCGTTGAAATCGGACAACGTTGACGTATTTTGACGGCCATCTTGGAAATGGCGGCCATTTTGAAAATTTTTGCGTAGCCTGCACATCTCACTATGGCGATCTAACTACCTGCGAAGTTTCATTCGATTACATCAAACCGTAATCTCAAAATAGCGCGGACAAAAATCATTTGAAGAATAAGGAAATAAAAATAATAACAAAAAACTAGATTTGCAATTGCAAACAATAGCTGATGTCGCCCCTGGCAGCCAATTCGATGCTCCCATCTTGTTAGCAGCGTCAAAATCTACCTAGAAATCAATTTTCATTGAAATCAGACAACTTTAAAATTTTGACGTATTTTGGCGGCCATCTTGGAAATGGCGGCCATTTTGATAAATTTTTTCGTAGCCTGCACTTCTCGTCATGCTGATCTAACTTCATGCCAAGTTTCATTTAATTATATCTAGCCATGTTCTCAAAATAGTCCGGACAAAAATCATTGGAAGAACAATAATAATGAAGAATAATATGAAGAAAAAGAAGAAACAGAACAATAACAATATGTCGCCCCGACTACGTCTGGGGCGACATAATAATAATGAATAAACCGTACAATAACAAGATGTCGCCCCGACTACGTAAGAAACGGGGGTAAAACAATAAGTCCCCCCAAACTTTGTTTGGAAGACTTAATAAAAAGAATAAAAAATAATAAGAATTGAGTAAAAACAATAAGTCTCCCCAGACTTAACAAGTAATAAATGTGTTCGCAGAGCGAAACACAAAAGTCTCCCAAACGAACTCCCATATCCAGCAACCCTCCTTTAAAATTTCATCCAATTCTGAGCACTTTGAATTTTCCCGCCATTTTTGCATTTCCATGGCAACGGTCGCCATTTTGGTAAAATTGAGACCAAAAATCAATTATATGCATACTAGGCAACCTTCCTGTCAATTTTGATCCAATTCTGAGCATTCTGAATTTTCCCACCTTTTTTGGTTTCCATGGCAACAGCTGCCATTTTGAAAATTTTTTCAGACCAAAAATCAATTCTATGCATGCTAGGCAACCTTTCTGTAAAATTTCATCAAATTTAACGGCCGCTATTTTAGAAATTCCGAGTCCGGATGGCACATCTTCTCATTGTCCTCAACCATCATGTGAAGTTTCATGAAGTTCCAGCCATTGGTCTTCGAGTTCTGTCCCGGAAAGGGATTTTTCGCCGGAAGAAGAAGCGAAAAAAGAATAATACAGTAGAGTTCGTTTATAACGAACAGGCTTATAACGAAGTAAATTGAAATCCCCGGTCCCAACACTATTAAAGCAACGTATTTATGAAGGCTTATTACGAATTTATTATAACGAAATCAGGCTTATAACGAAGTAAATTTAAACCCAAATTTGAATTTCCCAAAATTCACTTGATATAACGAAAAAAGATTGCTTCACAGACAAATCGTTTACCTGTTTTCTGTTTTGTGCAAATCAATGCATATTTTAATGGTAAAGTGCAGCTGACTCTTCCAAACTTTACATTTGAAACTTTAAACATAAATCACATATTTTAAACTGACATTTACACAAAAAATTTTGAAGACATATTTTTGGAATTTGGTCATTCTATAATTTCTCTTATAACAAACGATGCTTATAACGAATTAAAATCGGGAGTCCCTTGGAATTCGTTATAAACGAACTCTACTGTAATGATAAAAAAATAATAAGAATTGAGCAAAAACAATAAGTCTTAATAACCAGGGTTCCTATGTTTGGATACAAACATAAAAGTCTCCCATGGACACAGGAGATGGATTTTTATTTGAGTTCAGCACTATTTTGAAACCCATCTGTGAAATTTCATTCAAATTGAAACACTTTTAATTTTCCCGCTTTGTGTTCGTTTCCATGGCAACGGCGGCAATTTTGAAGTGTTTTGGCCCAAAAATGTGCTCTTCTATTTGTATAAATCCTTCCTGTGAAGTTTTGGTCAATATGGAGCACTTTAAGGTGACTTAAGGTGAGAGGTACGAAAATCAACGCCCCTAGCGGTGAACGTCATAAACTTGCTTTAGAATGAACGTAAAATACTTTATGATTTCACTTTAATTCGTTGTTATTTAAAACTGAATCCTACAATCCTGATATGATGTAGCCAAAGGGATTCCCTATTTATTGATATATTTTTTCATATGGTCACCGAGTTAGTTTTGGTGGTATATATCACTAAAAGGGGTGTCATCATTCTAATCACGCCTAAAATCGTAACTTTTATCGACGACGTCGTTATTTTGATGGCGCGTTTTATCGAGAAAAATCCATGTTTGGTGAGCCTAGCCTATATTCAATCTTTTATACCGGCGAAACGAATCCGTTGACCCTATATAAAATTTCCATCATTAAAATGGAAATTTCATTGTTTTTAACATTTTATTTTTGAAGAAAATTGTAGGATACGTTTTAAAAATAGCTCGATTTAAAGAAGATTGTTGTTACATTTTTCTGTACGTTTACATAGATTCTATATGAATTCAACATAGCTTGTTGATTTTTAATCAGTCATATTTCAGACATTGAAATAGCTAACTATGATTTTCTTTCACCTTAATTTCAAGCTCTGTTTCGTACACTTGTGAAATTATATCGAAATCCGGAAACATTGCTATTTACGTACTTATTACCTTAATAAAAAAGAATAATAGAACTGAGCAAAAACAATAAAGTATCCACAAACTTCGTTTGGGAGATTTGATAGGAACAAGTGATAATGTGTTTGCATGCAAACACAGAAGTCACCCAAACCAGAATTCATTTCTTATTGTCGTTTGAAACAACCGTGATTCCTCAATATAAGAATGGGGGTCTTGTACTTATTGTGTTTTTGTCTATCAGTGCTATAATTAACTTTGATTCATATATTTACACTTCATTAACAATGGGCTGCACCAGAAAAATCATTTCTATTTTTAATAATAGGAAGTAGGATATTTCCTCAATTGTGTGTAATTTTTCTTAAATTAATCAAGTAACATTAAAATACATACAAATTTTATTTATCTTGGAGTACCCATCTTTGAGAATTTAAGTGCGTCAAATCTTCAAAAAAACCATTGATAGGTCTTTCGAGGAAGTTACGTCATAATTACCTTATGTTGATTCAATGATAAAACCTAGTTTCTAATATGAATATGTAGATTTATTGATAATTTAACGTGAGATTAAAGTTTTTGGTTGTGACACTTATTTGTAACTGCTTCAGGCTGTGGCCATCAGACAGGAGCAGTCCTCAGAGATCATCTTCGAGAAGCCAAACTTCCTAACGACCAGAGATGGAAGCCTGTCTATTTTAGAGATCACCATTAGGGAAGATCGTCTGAGAGTATGTCGTTTTAAGGACAATCACGTCTACTTTCTCGTTCATTTTCGAAAAAAGACACTATAATAGATCATAAAAATTACTGGCAACTCAAGCCAACCACCACCAACATCCACCAACACAACCACCATCCCAAAACAACCAACACCCATCACTATTCACCACCACTACCTACCACCACCACCCACCACCACCTACCATTGCCACCCATCACCACCATCCCCACTACCAACACCACCCACAACCACCACAACCACCAGCATTGAAGGACAGTTACCATTTTCGAATCTATAAGAGAAAATCGTTGATACTGGGAAATCAACCAAGATGCATTATCAACTCTGTTTTGCAACTTTTTCCAGAAGAGACGCCATGTTGAGGCATTATCGAAGGAAGCATAGAACTGGACTATGTAAAACACCACCACCACCACCACCACCACCATTACCTTCAACACCTTCACCACCACTAACACCATCACCACCACCAACAACAACACAAACACCACCACCACCAACACCACCACCACCACTTCCACCACCACAACCACCAACATCAACACCGCTGAAGAAGGATTATTTCCGTTTTCGACATCCTTTTACCATGATCGTATTGGGACCGACGTCATGTGGCAAAACGTATTTTGTGAAAGAAATGATACAGAGAGTAAGAGAGAAGGTCCAGAGAGAATCGTTTGGCTGTATCGTCGATGGCAACCCCTTTACGACAAGATTCGTGAAACGGTGGTTCCGGGAGTGGAGTTTGTTAAAGGGATACCGTACGATCTCGACAGCAATTGCTCTTTCGATTCTCGTAAAAAGAACATGACCGTGTTAGACGATCTCATGTCTACGTGTACAAAAGACAGAAGAATTAAGGATTTGTTCACAGAGGGATCTCATCACCGGAACCTCTCGGTGGTCACCATCAATCAGAATTTGTATTTTGGAAAAGATTTGACTCAGAGAAGAAACTGTCACTATTTGATCCTCTTTAACAACCCCATAGACTGTTAGTCGGTTGTCACGCTAGGTCGACAGATGAATAATTCTGATTTGATGGGTTTCTTTAAAGAAGTGACGAGAAGACCCTATGGATAGCTGTTGACAGACCACTACGAGATTGCGAGGCGGTGGTGGCAAGCAAGTAGAAACCACGAATACACCCTAAAAGATGGAATCGAATGAAGACACAGAATCAGAGGAGTCGAACATGGAATCGGACAACGAATTAGAAGATGTGGAAATGAATAACAATGGCCTATTTGCCTGTAAAGACTGTGGAATGGTGTTTGCTAATGTTTTGGGACTTGAAAAACATCTGAGACGCGGCTGTCCAGATGACGAACTTCCCGCCAAACGCTGTAGGAGTAATTCCCCTTAGACGGACCCGCCGAATTCGTCGATTCGTTGGGACGATCCCCAGAAACTTATCACACCAATTTCAGAAACATGCTGAAAGCCAACGGACCAAACTACATTTTTAACAAAGTACGCGTGCAACCCGAGAACGGTGATGGCTGTGGCCTGTACTACGTTCATTAAAAAAAAATACAGATCCAAGAATGTTACCATGGAAAAATATCTTCAACGAACTCTCTAAACATGACCCTACAGAGGTCGAGGCCGCTTTGAAATGCATTTACAAATGAAAAATTAAAAAAGAATTTTGTAAATGGCCCTACAGGAGGTAACATAAAGAAATATATTCATAATGAATGAATAATAAAAAAAAACATAAGAAAAAATAATACTGCTGTATAACAAACCATTTAAAAGCAAAATATATCAGAAAAAAATAAGACTGATGAAAAATTTTTGTTTACGGTCTTGTCATTCCGATGTGTGATGTATGGATATTTCGAAGTACGGTGATTGTCAAATCAATTTTTATAATGGGAAACGGTAAATATTTGATAACCCCGTGCGTTGAAACTAATTTTCTGTAATTGCTTTGTGATAGATCTGTTTGATTTTATGTCTGGTCAATAATTCAATTACACGCATGCTGTGCATATTAATATAGGATTCATCTTGAGAGAGTAAAATATTATTTTGGTTTAGGATTTTATGGATTTTTTTTGTTTTGGTTTTTTGTTTGTTTGTTTGTTTGTTTTTTTTTTTGGTTTTTTTTGTTGTTTTTTTGTTGTTTTTTTTGTAATTTATTTTTTATCAAGGATAGTTTGGATAAAGTTTATTTTCAAGGATAGATGGATATTTTTTTTTATATTTAGATAAAGATGCATTGTCAGGGATAGTGTTTCCTAATTGAGATTATTTTTATGATATTTTATCAAGGATAGATGGACATTTTTTTATATTGACAGGGATTGTGTTTTCTGATTGAGATTTTTTTCTATTATTTTTTCAAGGACGGTAGATACAATTTTTATATTATGAAGATATTTTGTCAGGGATGTGTTTTCTAATCGAGATTATCAAAAATAGTTTTGAAAAGTTTATTTTTTATGAGATAATAAGTTTAGTTTTGTTTTGATCTATGTTAGGGATATTTGGTCAGATTTTCAGAAAGACATTACAGTTAAGAGTTATATTTTTGATAAATATATTTGATCATAGAGAAGGGTCGGTATTTATGGACACGTGTGTCGAGTTTAATAGTAGGAAGTTTATTTTAGGTATGCGAAAGATGGGTTATACTTTGGTCCATTTTGGGGGATCTGCTTGTCTAATTAATAGAGACTTGGGCTATTTATAAATTTGGGCCATTGTAAGGGGCTGTGTACTTTGGGCTATACATAGACATTGGTCCATTATTAGGGTTTACTTATCTAATTAATCGATAGTTGGGTTATTAATAGATTTCGTCAATTAAAAGGGTCTGTTTATCTAATTAATCGATAGTTCGGATATTAATAGATTTGGTCTTCTTTTTGGTCTGTCATAAAAAGGGGAGTTGTGCTGATATAATACTACTCCAATGGAACTTCAACTATTCAAAGTAACATACAAATATGTGTAGAGGTATAACCATAACACCCATGGAACATCAACTGGTCAAAGTAACATCCAAATATATGGACATGTATAACCATTACACCCATGTAACATCAACTAGTAAAAGTAACATACAAATATGTGTACAGGTATAACCATTACACCCATTTAACATCAACTAGTCAAAGTAACATACAAATATGTGTACAGGTATAACCATTACCCCCATGGAACATCAACTAATCCAGTAAAATACAAATATGTGTACAGGTATAACCATAACACCCATGGAACATCAACTAGTCAAAGTGATATACAAATATGTGTACAGGTTAACCATTACACCCATGGCACATCAAATAGTCAAAGTAACATTCAAATATGTGTACAGGTATAACCATTACCCTGATGGAATATCAACTTGTCAAAGTAATATACAAATATATGTAGAGGTATAACCATTACACCCATAAAACATCAACTAGTCAAAATAACACATATATGTGTACACGTATAACCATTACATCCATGGAACATCAAATAGTCAAAGTAATATACAAATATACGTACAGGTATAACCATTACACCCATGCAACATCAACTAGTCAAAGTAATATACAAATATGTGTACAGGTATAACCATTACACCCATGGAACATTCACTAGTCAAAGTAATATACAAATATGTGTACAGGTATAACCATTACACCCATGGAACATCAACTATTTAAAGTAATATACAAATATGTGTACAGGCATAACCATTACACCCATGGAACATCAATTAGTCAAAGTAACGTACAACTATACGTACAAGTATAACCATTACACCATGGAACATCAACTAGTCAAAGTGACATACAAATATGTGTACAGGTATAACCATTACACCCATGAACATCAACTAGTCAAAGTAGTATACAAATATGTATACAGGTATAACCATTACACCCATGGGATATCAACTACTCAAAGTAATATACAAATATGTGTACAGGTATAACCATTACACCCATGGAACATCAACTACTCAAAGTAATATACAAATATGTGTACAGGTATAACCATTACACTCATGGAACATCAACTAGTCCAAGTAATATACAAATATGTGTACAGGTATAACCATTACACCCATGGAACATCAGCTAGTCAAAGTAATATACAAATATGTGTACAGGTATAACCATTACACCCATGGGATATCAACTACTAACTACTCAAAGTAATATATAAATATGTGTACAGGTATAACCATTACACCCATGGAACATCAACTAGTCACAGTAACATACAAATATGTGTACAGATATAACCATTACACCCATGAACATCAAATAGTCAAAGTAATATACAAATATGTGTACAGGTATAACCATTACACCCATGGAACATCAACTAGTCAAACTAACATACGAAGATGCCTACAGGTATAACCATTACAACCATGGAACATCAACTAGTCAAAGTAACATACAAATATACGTACAGGTATAACCATTACATCCATGAAACATCAACTAGTCAAAATAACATACAAATATGCCTACAGGTATAACCATTACACCCATGCAACATCAACTAGTCAAAGTAACATACAAATATACGTACAGGTATAACCATTACACCCATGGAACATCAACTAGTCAAAGTTACACAAATATACCTACAGGTATAACCATTACACCCATGGAACATCAACAAGTCAAAGTAACATACAAATATACGTACAGGTATAACCATTACACCAATGGAACATCAATAAGTCAAAGTAACATACAAATATACGTACACGGATAACCATTACACCCATGGAACATCAACTACTCAAAGTAACATACAAATATACTTACAGGAATAACCATAACCCCATGGAACATCAACTGGTCAAAATAACATACAAATATGCGTACAGGTTCAACCATTACACCCATGAAATATCAACTATTCAGAGTAATATACAAATATGTGTACAGGTATAACCATTACACCCATGGAACATCAAATAGTCAAAGTAACACAAATATGTGTACAGGTATAACCATTACACCCATGGAACATCAACTAGTCAAAGTAACACAAATATGTGTACAGGTATAACCATTACACCCATGGAACTTCAATTAGTCAAAGTAACATACAAATATACGTACAGTTTTAACCATAACCCCATGGAACATGAACTGGTCAAAATAACATACAAATATGTGTACAGGTTCAACCATTACACCCATGGAACATCAACTAGTCAAAGTAACACAAATATGTGTACAGGTATAACCATTACACCCATGGAACATCAACTAGTCAAAGTAACATACAGATATGTGTACAGGTATAACCATTACACCCATGGAACATCAACTAGTCAAAGTGACATACAAATATTTGTACAGATATAACCATTACACCCATGGAACATCAACTGGTCAAAGCAACATACAAATATGTGTACAGGTATAACTATTACACCCATGGAACATCAACTGGTCAAAGTGACATACAAATATGTGTACAGGTATAACCATTACACCCATGGAATATCAACTAGTGAAAGTGACATATAAATGTGCGTACAGGTATAACCATTACACCCACGGAACATCAACTAGTCAAAGTAACATACAAATATGTGTACAGGAATAACCATTTCACCCATGGAACATCAACTAGTCAAAGTGACATACAAATATGTGAACAGGTATAACCATTACACTCATGGAATATCAACTAGTCAAAGTGACATACAAATATGCGTACAGGTATAACCATTACACCCATGGAATATCAACTATTCAAAGTAACATACAAATATGTATACAGGTATAACCATAATACCCATGGAACATCAACTAGTCAAAGTAACACAAATACGTGTACATTTATAATCATTACATCCATGGAACATTAGCTAGTCAAAGTAACATACAAATATGTGTACAGGTATAACCATAACACCCATGGAACATCAACTAGTCAAAGTAACACAAATATGTTAACAGGTATACCATTGCACCCAAGGAACATCAACTAGTCAGAACAATATACAAATATGTGTATAGGTATAACCATTACACCCATCGAACATCAACTAGTCAAAGTTAAACAAATATGTGTACAGGTATAACCATTAAACCCATGGAACATCATTTGGTCAAAGTAACATACAAATATATGTACAGGTATAACCATTACACCCATGGAACATCAACTGGTCAAAGTAATATACAAATATGTGTACAGGTATAACCATTAAACCCATGGAACATCATTTGGTCAAAGTAACATACAAATATATGTACAGGTATAACCATTACACCCATGGAACATCAACTAGTTAAAGTAACATACAAATATGTGTACAGGTATAACCATTACACCCATGGAACATCAAAATGTTACTCAAAATTACAGTAAATATCGGACACTTGAGTCGCACCCTTGAACTGTATCAAACACTTGACTAATCTATTCATTGACTGTGATGATTTGTATTGCGGTTGTCGACTCCCAATCACAGAGTTATGCACAGTTGACATTTGAAGGACATGAAGCAGTTTTTCTTGCAAAATTTATCAAACATTTTATCAAACATCAAGTCAGGGATTTGTTCAACCTATGTTGATTTCATCCCTCAAGAAATTCTATGGCCGTCACCATAACATCATTGAAAATATGACGTGTCAGTATTCCAAATAAAAGTGGACATTTTCAGCTAGATTCTCGTCTTCCCGGATTTGACTACAGACTTTGACATTTTCCCGGATTGAATCATTCACAGTGTGACGGGTGCTGTTAACAGAGCAGGACATGCTTACCCTTCCGGACCACCTGATGTCGCTCTCGGTTTTTATGGGAGTTCGCACTGTGAGTTTTTTTTTTTTTTTTTTTTTTTTTTGTTTGTCTTGTTATATTTTAGTTTTGTCTTCGTTGGTTGTATTTGTGATACCGATCTGTCTCTGTCCTTGTTTGAATACTCGATGACTGGTACTGTTTAAGGGTTAGAGAAGTAACACAATGTGATTTTTTAATTGGTTTTGTCTCAGGGTTAGCAAAAGACATTAACCAATCAGCTATTTAACAGATCTTCCAAAAACATGTATGCCTCACTTACCTTGTGACGGGTGCTGTTAACAGAGCAAGACATGCTTACCCTTCCGGAGCACCTGATGTCACTCTCAGTTTCACTGGAGTTCACACTGTGAGTGCCTTTGTTTTGAATGTTGTAACTTCTGTTTCTGTGTTTTGTATCTGTCTAACGTCATTGTTTTTTTTTGTGTGTCTAACGTCATTGTTTTCTGTGTTCTCGTTTTGGCCGTGTCTTTGGACTTCGATTTTTGTAAATTTCACTCCTTTGCTCCTTCGGTATTCTACTGCCAATATTTATCGATGCAGATTTACGAAAAAAAAACTGTACAGCTGTTGTAGTGGTAGGTTTATATTATAGTCAGTAAAACGAAAAAATCAATAAAACTCAAGCAAAAATAGTTTCTGCTCTACTTTTTTTACAACATGTCCAATTTAAGTATTTAAATTCTCATTTTTTATAAAGTTTGTCATGCAACTCATTAAACTATTAAATTACATTGTATTAAGTATTGAAGACTTGTGCTAAAACTGAACACCATAAACCATAGGTTTACTAATATATCTTCGAAGCAAGGTCTTCGGCTCGATTTGAACCCCTGCTTGTTGGCATCTATGGCAACACCGAGTTGTCTAGGGCGCTGGACATAGTGCAGTCGTTGTTGCCATAGATGACCTCAAGCAGGGGTTCAAATCCAGTCGAAGTCCTTGCTGGATTTCCCGATGTTAATAGGTTTAAAAAGATTATTTTCATCACTGTAGGCATTCGGAATCATATATTCTACCTTTGCAGCTCACCTTACCAGCACATTATCATTCTTATTTTATTAATTATACTTTTTTTGTTTTTTTTTTTCACCATAGATGTTCGGCAGTATGAATAATCTACACGAGTCTAACTTTAATATCAGTTGAAGTAGCCTAAAAATTGGGGAACTTTAACAACATGCAAAAGTTTGAAGAACATAGATAAATATGTAAAATGGGTCGAAAGTTTAGCCAGGTGATGACGAATGTAGACCTTATTTTACACAGCTTAACATACCTAATTCGTACAAATAAGTGTATCAGATTCTTGGCGGTCCAGCGTTTGGATCGATGGTACTTTCGGGAAAACCTGCAGCTTTATATAATCTATATAATACTAAAATGTTGTGCAGAATAGGCTCATTTCCAACAAATGAGTGGTAATCAACTGTGTTAGAAGCAAAACAAAAACCAAAAAACAAAAACAAACAAACAAATAAAACAAAAAGGATATGGGATATGGTGTATAGTAAACGAAAGAGTACTATACCAATATTCAAATGTCATTATTGACGAATGCAACGCTATAAAAAAACACGGATACGGAATGAGACCGGTTGCGACGACAGGGTAATTCATGCATTACCCGTATTGTGATAAATCATATAACTTAAGTTAAATCGTAACAAGAACAAAGTCAAGATGAATGGACACAATGATAGACTCAATGCCAGATCTAATCAAATGTAAAAAATGTTAGTCGTCAAATAAGCGGGACGTTGATGCATCATTAAACCTGGTTTAACCCACCATTTTATTTATAAAATGCCCGTTCCAAGTCAGGAGTATGACGGCTTGCATACAATATTCTGTGTTGGGTTGTGTGTTTTCGATACTGTCGTTAGTCTTACGGATTTTCCTTACTGGTGTCTCCCTCTAATTACTTCGGACTTTTATTGTCACTTTTATTTATTTTCTTTAATTATTCATTCTGTATTTTGCTCTATACTTTTTCAGTTGTTTATATTTTTCCCTTATTTCTGACTTTTCAGTAGATTGAATTTCTATTAGGCTATTTAGTATCTTATATGCATATGGATATGAATATTTCATAATAAATTTGAAATTGGATACAACTCGAGAATTTGAGCCCATTGAACTTTCACAGAACAAAAGATAATGTTTCAAAAGAATAAGCTTTATATTCTTTGTTAGATTTCCCTGACCTGCAAGTATCAGCAGTAATTTAATAATATTAATCACGAAAATTGTTCAAAATATGACAACCATGTGTTTTGAGTACCTTTTGTGCACTAAGGACTAATTTTGTTTATCTGAAGCAAAATTAAAATTTTACGTCCAATCAACCGTTTCAACCCCTATTTTTCAAAGAGAACACTTTTCCTACTTTTTCAATGTAATACGTAAGATATACCATAAAGGCTTTTTATCTTTTCTTCTTTTTTGTGCCTACATAGCCTCAGTTAAGATAAATATATTAGCATTCGAACGTTAATCCAGACCATCAGGAGGTACAAACTAGTTATTAGTTATAATGTATTTGATATGCAATAAACAACGTTCGAATGCTTTGCCAGGGTGAGCTTTTGCCATCATTTTGCGTCCGGCGTCCGTCGTTCGTCGTAAACTTTTGCAAAAATCTTCTCCTCTGAAACCGCTGAATGGATTGATTTGAAACTTTATAGTAATCATCTATGACATGTTTCCAACAAACGATCCTCATTTTATAATGATCCGATGAAAAACATGGCTGCTGTTGCTAAAACATATGGGTAAATGGCAGTTTTTGGCCAATAACTGGAAAACGGTAAAAAATAACGAAAATCTGACAAAAATTGTTCAGAATTCCAAGATCTATCTGCCCTATAATTTTAAAGATAATCGGAAAATCCATCTAGGAGTTACAGCCCTTTTCCGTAAAATTATCAAAAAAAAATGCTATTATATTTCAAAAATGTAGCAGAAAGAGGTTATGTTTTAATTGAAAAAATGTTCAGCATATCAAGATCTACCCTCTCTGCAATTATGAAGAAAATCCAAAGGCCTGTATAGGAGTTTTTTATGGGTTATAATTATCTTCCTTTAAATTCTGTTTTCAAATCTTCTTTGAATAACTTATCTCTTTTCAGTTTTAGAGACATTCCCTGCTGCTTACTATCCCTTTATTAAAAACATTAATTTCTTCTATAATCAAGAGCAAAATAGGCGTTTTTATAGGAGTTTAGGATGATGTTTATTTCGCTGAACTTGAGTACTCTTTATTTTGGGGCCGACTCCGACTCGTTGTTTGTGGGGTTTCCTCATCGTTCATTGAAGATCTTTTGATGGCTTTGAGTTGTTATTATTCTCCTTTGGGTCGTTGTCTCTTTGACATATTTCCCGTTTCCCTTCTTTTTTCTAGTTTTTGTACATATTTATACTATTTTTACAAAAATATTTTCATAATCTTTAACTAAATATACATCATCATAGTTTTTGTATATAATTTATATGGTGTCTGCGGCATGTTCACTCCCCTTTATTAATGAAGCATTAGCTTCTCGGCTTGCACAGACTGCTGCATCTTAACAAAGAATCACATGAACTGTTGGTGACTTGTATGCATCTTGCATAAAGTAGAGTTGAACCAAACATGTCATGATTGAAATACTTACGAGATGCCGACTAAAATTGTTACTTTGGTGCTTATCTGTCATCTAACATGGCCACCTGCGGGTAACTTAATTTATTATTGGACCCTATGGAAAAAGCATATAAGAATTTTTCGTCTGAAACAACTGGGCTAGTTAGAACATAACTTAAACATAATGTATCTTAGTTGGTCCCCTTCAAAAGTCTGCACCTTATGAAATTGGCTATCAATTGGAAACATAGTTAAATATTGGACTTCTCCTTTAAGACCATCTGGCCAGTTGAAAATAAACTTTGGCATAACACTTAATTCTCTTTAAAATTGTGTCTTGTAGATCCATCCCTTATCCAAGGTGACAGGCAATAGGGAAAATATAAGATAAAGGTTTGTTTACATAGTTTGAAAAAAAGAACCTTTAACATAGCGGTTTATTTGACTTTATGTATTGGCCATGGGCCAGGTGAGCGATAAGGCTCTAGTTTAAGCTTTCCTTTTAGATATTCTTTGTGATTTGCTCTCTATATTTCGGTTATGGATTTCCCATTGTTTTGAGATAATCTGCAATGAAGAAAGATAGGTTGTCGAAATGACCGTATGCAGAAACTAAATACAGTAACTTCGTTATTTTGTTACAGCGGGTTGAAATAAATGTATCATAACTTCGTATATATTAAGTCTGAAAATCAACCTTTTTATGCAACAGTTGTCATGGGTTCCAATAACTAAAGTCTGTTTTACTTCCTTTAGATAATGGAAATTTTACAATTTCTGCTTTATTGAACATTAATTTCTCTAAAGTTTTGCATGTAGATTAAGAATGACTATACATAACTGAAAAATTACACCGTTTCGATTAAAAACATGCAAAGATCGCTGTGTACATGTGAATTTTCTGTTTTTGGAAGACAGGTTAAAAAATCTAAGTGTTGGATTTTTTACTATTCGGATCTGTGCCCTTTATCTATTCAATACATAACATACTTTCGAAATGACCTCATTACGACTGTGGTGTAGGAAATAGTTCGGTATATGGAGCCTTTTCTACAGTTTTACACACTTTATATCAAATATCTGAATGCAAATAGTTTAAGAGGTGTGCTTTTAATAATGATTTGAAGCGATTTGTTCATGTTTAGATAGTTATTAATACAAATATTCATACACAACCCGTTCCTCAGTATTGTCAACATGTATGTAAATGATAACGTCGTTGCTTGTTTTGTTTACAGGTGATAGCTGTCCGATCACATCGGTTAATAATAATTAGGTCAAAGTGCCAATGATGTGTAATTTTATTACATTTTATATTAATCAAAGGTTATATTTGGATTTAGACTTGACGATTTAGGTAACTCTTGTATGTCAATTCTAACATATATATTAGATACACAGAACATAATGATAATAATGGTGTTAAGTCGGTTCCCTTCATTGCAGTTTGCATTGGTTAGAGACTGCTAAATGACATAAGTTTGCAGCACACCTCTTAAACTATTTGTATACAGATAATTGATATAAAGTGTCTAAATCTGTAGAAAAGGCTCCACATACCGCTAACTCTTAGATTTTTTAACCTGTCTTCCAAAAACAAAGAAAGTTCACATGTACACAGCGATCTCTGCATGTTTTTGCGCGAGTGCTTTGTTTTGAATGTTGTGATTTCTGTTTCTGTGCTTTGTGTCTGTCTAGCGTCGTTGTTGTGTCTGGCGTCATTGTTTTCTGTGTTCTCGTTTTGGCCTTTTGGCCATGCCTTTGGACGTCGATTTTTGTAAATTTCACTCCTTTGTTCCTTCGGTATTCTACTGCCGTTGTTTTTTAATCGAAACAATGTAATTTTTCAGTTATGTATAGTCATTCTTAATCTACATGCAAAACTTTAGAGAAACTGATGTTCAATAAAGCAGAAATTGTAAAATTTCCATTATCTTATGGAAGTAAAACAGACTTTAGTTATTGGAACCCATGACAACTGTTGCATAAAAAGGTTTATTTTCAGGCTTAATGTATACGAAATTATGATACATTTATTTCAACCCGCTGTAACAAAATAACGAAGTTACTGTATTTAGTTTCTGCATACGGTCATTTCGACAACCTATCTTTCTTCATTGCAGAGTATCTCAAAACAGTGGAGGAAATGTCACTTAGTCCATGCATCTATCTCTTTGTGATCTTTACCAAGAACTATGAATAAAAAGACCGAATAGCTTGATATGGCATTATAGCCATATCTTTTCTTGTCTATTTTGAGGGCGAACAGGCAGGAAAATCTAATCGATGGGCAAGATACATTTGGTTAAAACTGAATCACCTGTCGACAGGTGAAAGTTGACACTACCTATTTCAGATTAGTCCATTCTCTGTAACAATCGCCCGCGGAAAATATTTTTCTTTTAAACATAATAGAGATTTTTAAAAAATTGTTTTTCCTCAAAAGTATATGATTTGTTGATAAGTAAATTCCGAATTTAGAAGTGTACGGTATTCTTACATAGTCATGCAAAATTTTGAGACTAAATATACAGCAATGCAGTCAGCAGAATGCAAAATCCACTATCAAAAGAAAGTGAAACAGAGTTTAATAAACATTTGTGTTTTTTCGTTTGTATAATAAAACAATATAAAACATACGACTGTGAAAAAAGATCCAGTGTCCAGTAGATCCCCAACCAGTAGATACACCTACTTTCACAATTTCTAGTGGATCTGGGTCTTTGAATTCCATAAAAAAGCAAGTTGGACAATTCATACAATTTTGCCCAACTTGTACATGGCCATTTTTCCAGTATATACAAAAATTTCTATACTCATTTCCTGAGAGAATGTTGCTTGTATTTAAAATGACTTTATCTTCAGATAGTCTCCAGTACAGTGGCGTTCGTCTTCTTAGATAGGACTTTGAATTCCGACTACCACCAAGAACAATTTCGTAAAAATCCGTGGAAACTCCAGTAACAGTCACTAGCCCGATATGGGCATCATTTGCTGCTTTAACTTTGAACGTAATATACGATTCTGGTTGAAATACAAATTCATAGTCAGACAGAAATTTGTACCCGTAAGTGTCTGAAGTCGCAATATCAGTTTTTCTGACACCATTTCCTAAAACGAATAAAAAAAGCATGCGAATAATTAATGACTAAAAATAATATCAATAAGGATGTTAAGACAATAAACAATGTCTAAAGGTAGACAAATAAATGTTACTTCTTTTTGTGCAAGTGCTGTTCAAAGTTAAATTCGATAAATCAACGAAGGGATATGGAGAAAATGCACACGAGACAGCGTCTCTACAAACACTCGACAACGCTACATCCATGTAACTACATGTTTTTATTATATAATATATTATTATTATTATTATTATTATTATTATTATGTCGAGTCTTTTAGGAAATACTGTCAATGCATATACACAATGCATTGATAGTAAAAAAATTAACTAATTATTAACAAGGCCATGTGTCTTAACTATCCGATCTGACATCCTTGCTTTGGACATATCATTTCTCAAATGATGATTAAAGCATTACAATGTCTTTTAAATAACAAAGTACCGAAGTTACTGTAAATTTTGTTTCTGCATATACGCATTCCGACAACTAAGTCTCTTCAGTGCAGATAGAACAAAACAGTTGGAAGTCCATAAACCGAAATACGTGTAAAAACTGATAGAGAACAAATAACCAATAAGATCTTAATATGAAAGCCAAAATCGGGTAAAGACAGAGCTTGCAAGAGGGTGATACTCCTTAGTTTTAAACAAAATTTTTCCAAATAGAATCGGTTTCGGGCCAGCACCGAAGTACTGGCTACTGGGTTGGTGAATACCCTCGGGGACTAACAGTCCACCAGCAGAGGCATCGGCTTAGTGGTAATAAATTAAAAAAATACCGAAGTAACTGTAAATTTGTTTCTGCATATATCAGCATTTCGACAACTTTTGTCCCTTCAGACATCTATCTCAAGTCTATCAGACATCCTTGCTTTGGGCAAATTGATTTCAGCACAGTAATAAACCTTTACCCTGTCAACAAATCCAGGCACAATTCTTACAGATTTAATGCATATTTGCAATAAACAAAAATGCTAAAATAAAAAAAAATCTGTTTATTTCAATTTATCAAGGAGTTCTATTTATCGTTTTGAAAATTTCCAATGGAATACATATAGGGCATTTTTAAACGGACTTTCTCACGGCGCCACGCATTTAGCTCTCCTAACGGGCTTGCTTGTTACTGGTCATGATAAAGTCCATATCAAAAACAGAATTCTATATTTCTCGAGGTTCTATGTTACATCGGATAATGAGAGTTAGAGTAACCACTGCAAATGTTTCGTTAACAAATCAAACTTGATTTTTGAGAAGATAAAGACAAAATCTTCCATTTAAACAAATAAAGGGACATGGAGTAAATGTGCATGGAACAGAATCCCTATAGATACATGGTAAGTAAATTGAACAAAATTTTCATTTTTCTTCATCTTGAAGTCATGAATTTGGTTTCTACCACCTATTCGTACACCAGTGAATTAATTATTTCGTCGGCATACTTTGCTATTCTTACTTAGTTATCACTTGATATTTCGAGTACTGATGTCGTTGTTTCAGTTTTTGACTGGATACGGCAATCGGCTCACAGACTTTGATAAAAGATTTATGTTACTATTGCATCTGTATTCGAAAAATCGAGAAAAAAAATGATTTGACGACGTAATATTTCTTCTCAATCTCTCATTTTTCCGGCTTTACCACTTTGTTATATAACTGATAGCCAGTTCAGTTGAAAGAACTTAATTACAGAAAGCACTGTTGTTATGTCCTGAAATTTTGATAGGTCAATTTCCAGGCATAGAAAATTTTACTTCTTTACATAATCCATTAAAAAAAAACTTTTGCAAAATAGTAAGTGGCGTCAAATTTTCTTTGTTGCTACTTAAGGTGTCTCAGTGGTATTATTCCGCCATTTTTGTCTAATAATTGAACATTTAGGTTTCATTCGTCTAGACATTTAACAAAATAGATGTTTAAAATAAAAAGAAAGCTCAAATGTATTCAAAATTTATACCCCTTTTCATTTTTATAACATTTTTGTTACAAAAACGTGAGCTAAAACACACGAACTTTAAATCTATTGGTGGATTTACAGAATACAGAAATTATTCAAGGGAGATAATTTTATAAAATAATTTAACATAGATATCACTAGTGAAAGGAACATTTTGCAATTTTCTCTCTTATTTTAACGGTGACCCCTAATTTTTATTTTTCATATGTAAACTACATTATGATAATTGAACACATGCAAAGTAAGAAAAAATTCTATAATAGAGTTTTCAAACTATTCTCTCATATAATCATTTTCCCTATCATTTCTATGTAAAATCCTTAATTTTTCGTTTTCAGATTTTGCGCTTAAATGCACGGTGACCCCCAAATTTTATTATACATTTTGAACAATAATACAATAATGTTTCTACACAAAAAATTTCATAAAATTCTATAATAGGAAATTAATACCCTGCAGACACCTTAATCATTACATTTTATCAAAGGCACAAAGAACACCTGAAACAGGTATTATAGTGGGCATGATTTAATGAAAGCTCTTTGCAGATATTATATTTAAGTCGAACTTTTAGGCTTTAAGCGTCTATGCAAGTTTAACAGCTACATCCAGTACAGTTGTCATAGCGTTAAAATCACGTTGTTAACGTCTATGAGAGTCAAAAGGAACAAAACTAATTTTTCCTTTATCAAACTTTTCAACAACAACAATAATCTTTTAGACTTTTTACATTTTTTCAACAATCTCTTTGTATTTCCTTTTTATTTCATTTTTGTCTCAAAAATCCCACACTGCTGTTTGAACTGTTTATTTAACATTCACTGTTTTTATCTTAAAAAAAAATATTTTTAAAATGTGTAACAACAGGTATTTGTTTGTGTTTTTTCTTTCTTTCTTTTTTTTCTTTTTTCTTTTAATGACTTGAAATTTTAAATTGACTTACCAGATACCAGGATCAAACATAATGGAGTTATAAGATATAAGATGGTCATTATTAAATATGTATTCTTTCACAAGAGCAATTTCCTTGTCAAGCTTTCTTTCCTTTCCAGCAAACACCTTTTTCCAAAGACAGTGCAACGTTGAACTAATGATGTTATTGATCCTTTCTATTGAACTCTGCAGATTTTGCTATGTCATATACTATTTCGGCTCATTATATAATTCAATTGATTTTGACCTTTAAATGTTCCTAGTGTATATTTGAAAATCTGCGTTAATAATAAATCCAATCATTAAGAAGAAATTAATAAGTAACACAAATTTTAAGCGTCAGTGTGCTGCCTTCGATTTTGTTTTCATTTCAAAAATAAATATAAAAAATATTTACTGAACAAAAAAAAAATTAGCAACACATTTTCAACAATTTCAAAACTAACAAAAATGCTCAAAACCCGATATATTCAAATCTCAGCTAAAAATCATCGATATTTGCTTAAAGGTGGTTTGGTGGTATATCCAAAATTCATCGGAATTTTTCAATAGTTTGCAGAATTAAACTTCAAAAATAAAACTTCCAAAAAATAAAACAAAAATTGGGGGTCACGGACCATATAAAATAAAAGTGACAACAAAAGTCCGAATCGATCAAAGGAAGAGACCAGTAAGGAAAATCCGTATAACATTCGACTGAATCAGGGGAACACAATCCGACACAGAACATTTTTGGCAAGCCGTCATATTCCCGACTTGGGCATTTTATAAATAAAATGGTGGGTTAAGGTGTCTGCAGGGTATTATTTTCCTATTATAGAATTTCGTGAAATTTTCTGTGTAGAAACATAATTGAATTATTCTTCAAAATATAAAATGAAATTTGGGGGTCACCGTGCATTTAAGTGCAAAAACTGAAATTTAAAAATTTAAGAATTTTACATAGAAATGATAGGGAAAATGATTAAATGAGAGGATAGCTGGAAAAATCTATTATGGATTTTGTTCATACTTTGCAAGTGTTTTGAAGTTATTATATAGTTAAAATATAGAAATTAAAAACTATGGGTCACCGTTGAAATAAGAGACATAAATTACGAAATGTTAAATTCTCTAGTGATATCTTTGAAAAATTCTTTTATCAAATTATCTCCCTTGCATAATTTCTGTGTTCTGTAGATCCAGCAAAAGATTTAAACACGTATGCTTTAGTTCATTTTTTGTAATGAAAATGTTGTAAAAGTCATAAGGAATAAAAATTTTAAATACATTGGAACTTTCTGTACATTTTAAATAACTATTTTGTTAAATTTCTTAATAAATGAAACCTAAATCAACAAGTATTAGACAAAAATGGCGGAATAATACCACTACCAGGTTTATTGATGCATCAACCTCCCGCTTATATGACGACTAACTATAGCTTCTGTGTGCCCAGATTGTGTTAAATATTGTCAGGGCGCACTACACTATATTTCAATACGCCAATGTTTGAAAGACCTCGAAAATAGTACTATAAAAAAATAGTGCCTTTTCATTTGTAGTGACTCCAGCCAATTGATACATGTTATAATCAGCAAGATCATAGAATATTTCTAGGTGAATGACGGAGAGCAAAGAACAGTTGAAAAAACATGATAAAGTTGCATAACAAGCTAGAACGGATCGAATGAAATACGACCAAATACCGAAAATTCTCTGTTGCGACTATGTACAAAATTAACCGGAACGTTTCAATTCAATTTTATTTTCTTATTTGACATACAACATATGGTTTAAATATTTATTTTATCGTGTTGGTGATCTGTTAACGGAAAACAAGTTCCCGCACCTGGGAAAATTCATTTCTATATTATTGGAATTTTTGAAATCCCTGAATTTAACATACAAGTCAATGGGGGGCCGAATTAGTGGTGTGCCTCGGATCCTGTCAAAACCTAGAATTTTTCTCTAATAGGTAAAATGTTTTTGTCGTTCGATGTACAAGCGTACAATCTTTCACCGAAAATTGGGAATTTTTAGTTTAAACGTTAAGGAAAATTATAATTTTTTAAAAATCATTCAAGTTACATCCAAGAGAATTTTGATTAATTTTATATTGCTAGCCCCTGTATTGCAGTTGCTAGAAACAAAAAGGATCTTGATATTTTCATGAGCGTTTCACTTGCATATTCTATTTGCTATCTAAAGAAACATAGTAATAATGAATTCTTGGGAATAAGCAAGGACGTATGTCCTTCGAATAAGTTTTCTGAAAAATATTTTAACGCCAAACGGAGAATATTTAAAAAAACTGTATTTTATTGCTAATTTGCATTTTCTGTGGTACGAATAAGGCGATCTATGGTATTCTGTGGTAAGAATCCTTACTTTATAAATATCGTCGCCATATTGAATTTACTCTGAATTAGGGTTTTGCGTTTGCGCGAAACGCTACCCGAGTAAGCACACAAACTAGGCCAGTGTGACGGGTGCTGTATACAGAGCAGGGCATGCTTACCCTTCCGGAACACCTGATGTTACCCTCGGATTTTAAGGGGGTTCACACTGTTAGCGCTTTAGTTTTTTGTGTTGTCTTGTTGAATTTTAGTTTTTTCTTCGTTAGTGATGTTGTTGGTATCGATTTGTCCTCGTTATTGTCTGAATACTAAAGAGATTTGAAGAAACTTTCCAATTTTTACGTTGGTATTTTTTTAGGGAAAGCAGTCACATGTACCATGGATTTCGATCGGTTTTTTTTTCTACAGGTTAGAACATGATGTTAACCAATCAGCTACCAAAAAGATCTTTCAAAACCATAAATGACTGACTGACTGTGAGACGGGTGCTGTATGCAGGACAGGACAAGCTTACCCTTCCGGAGCACATGATGTCCCTGTTTTTTTTTTAGAGTTCACACTGTTAGTGCTTAAGTTTTTTGTGTTGTATATGTAGTGTTCGTGTGATTTGTGGGCATGTAGCATCACAGGCCCTTGGGTAGCAAATGAGTTGGGAGATGTGAACTCCATATACCGGGGTTGATGGAGTGTTGCTACAGAGGGAAAAGGGAAGTTAACTATTGGAAAACTGAAGTCATCGCGTTTGTCATATATCTGAGTTTGTAGTCAACCTCTGTTGTCAATTTCAAGATGAAGATCAGGGAATGAGGCTGATGAAGAAGTGCCTGTTTCCTGTACGAGACTACAATCATGTGTGCCATTTGGTCGACATAAAAGATCTTACATGATTTAGTGTATATCTCCGGCATATGGAAATTTGTTCGGTATATTTAGACCCATAGCATGCACAGCGATTTTTTTAAAAGAGCGAAATAACTCTCTAAACAGCGCAACACGTGTGCTTTCGTGAATTAGTGTTTTCGTTCATGAGTTGAATATTTTCGATAATCAGAATCTAGGATAAGTTATTGTTTTTATTATATAGATCATTATTTAATTATCTAATTTAAGATTATTTCATGAACTACAACGTTGACGATGTCTATTGTTACCGCACTTCCTAGAGGGAAATTATGGAAAATAATTTCACAGTTAATTATCACTTTTATTTCACTGAGAAATTTCAATCTTTCACCGTCCACTATATAATAAAGCGCTTCTTTCTTGGGATAATTTTTGTCAAGAAACGTCACGCTGTAGCTAACGTTCCATAGAGATTGACGATAATAGATTCGTATCAGCGCAGTGCAGTGACAATAGAATAATCGACGCTCGGGAACAATTTATCAAAGCTCCGATGGAGTTGAATCTCGAAGCCCTGAAAATCTACACGTGGCAAAACTTCGTAGTCATCCAAAGAACTGCTACATACGTCTGCATGCATTAAGTTATTCCGTAATATGTGAAAATAATCGGATTGTGTGATTTTGCATGTTGATTTCATTGCAATAAATATATGCAATACACTGTCACAGGTAAACAAATGTTATTTTCATCTTTGACAAATTACTGCGCGACAGGTTCGTTGATCCGACACGGATCACTTTTCCAATTATCAACTTCCCTTTTCTTTATAGTAACATCCCAACAACGCCCGCATACGGAGTTTACATCTCCCAGCTAATTTGCTATTCAAGAGCCTGTGTTCGATACAGTTATTTCCTAGATATAGTCCGTTGCTCACAAATAGGCTACTTACTAACTAAAGGGTGGGTTAAACAAAACCTGAGGTCATCCCTCAAGAAATGTTACGGTCGTCTTCACCATCTTGTGGCCCGCTATGGGATATCTGTTTCCCAGATAACAAAAGATCTTTCCCTTTAAAGCTTTATTGTTGTTTCCTCTACCGGGTTTGACTTTATTACCTGATTTGACATGTTCAACACGACGGGTGTCTTATAAGAAACAGAAGATGCTTACTCTACTGGTGGACCTGATCTCACCCATGGTTTTTTATTGGGTCCGCATTGTTCATAATTGTGTGTGTGTGTGTGTGTGTGTGTGTGTGTGTGTGTGTGTGTCTTGATTTTTCTTTTCTGTGCCATACTCATGTTGTGACTCTGTTTCTTTGATGTTGCCATTGTCCTTGAATAATTCGTTATGGATTGACGTTTCGGATCTCACTTACTTTACATAGTTAAGTAGAAAGACATATTTCACTCCTGACAACAAACAAAAATAAATCTGTTGACTTGAATGATCTACAAACATAAAAATCAAAATTTTCAAAGGGGTCCAAAAATGATAGTCACCAAGTTTGACTCCGAAAGGCACAACAGTTTTGGGAAAGAAAATCTTTAAATTCCTCTCCCATACCCTGAAAGTCCATTAAAGTGTGATTCTACTTGGTGGCCACCCTCATCAGTAACGATCATAAAACAATGTTTTAAAGAATACCATTAAAGGTCTATTGAAATTAAAATTGATTAGATTAACATATTTTCAGAGGAGAATATAACTGAGTGGCTTTACCTTAGTGCTAAAGTTAAACTATCTTCTAATTTTTTTAATCAGGACCGCAATTCGATTTTTTTTTTTATTTTGGCTACTGTGTCCACCATACTGATGTTCAGAACTTTACTTACTTTACACTTATTTTGTATCAATATGTAGTTCTCTAAAGGGGGTCTCGATGGGGGTACCTTTCCCGAAATCCCGGCAATTTTTCCTAAACTTTCCCGTTTCACGGGCGGGAAAATATTTTACAAAGACTCTTAAAGAGGCCGCTTTTTCCCGTTTCACGGCCTCAATTTTCGTCAGTTCTCGCTTCACGCTGGACATCCTTTCCCGTTTTCACGTGCACTTTTTTCTCAAGATCCCGTTTCCCGCTTGCTTAAAAAGGTAAATCCCGCTTCCCGCTTATACAATGTACCCCATCGAGACCGACTCTAAATTGTTCAGTAATAATTGGCACAACTAGTCTGTGTTTCATGTCTCATTGTTTCAGAACATTTTTTTTCTTATTAAATTGTTCCTAAGGTTATGGAATGTTTGCTGTTACTCCTTATATCTTGGATTCCCATTCTCTGGAATCTTAGATTTTATGCCCAGGGATGCCGTACAGGTTTTTACCTGTTAAAAAACTGACCTTTTCTGGATATATTTATCAGTACTGACTCTTGTAAAATATAACCTAAAATATATGTTAAAAAGGGATGAGTAGTTGATATGGGAAAAAGCCGCAGGTTTTAAAAAAAAAACGTTTTTTGAAAACCTGCGGCTTTTTCCCATATCAACTACTATCTACGGGACTAACGAGAATAAACAATTGTTATTTACTACAGTTGAGACGGGTAAAACGGGCTAGATTCTTAGTTCACTCACATTTTTACGTCGCTTGCGGTTTAAGCATCTCATAAGTAAAACAAAAATCTTATAGGTTTTACTCTTTTTCCAACGCTCAAGACTCTTGTTTAACCTGTTGAAGACACTGCTTATAAACTCTATCATTTTTATATAAGAAAGAAAAATAATAATCCAGTAATAAAAAATGTTTAGAGGAACACAGTTCTGTGATAGATATGAGTATTGTAACTTTTTACTAGATACTCCTATAGTGTCTCCACAAAATGGTCAACAACAAACAAAAACGGATTACAAATTTAGCATAAATGATAAGGCTTCGTTTTATGACTAGTATAATGGGTAGTTTTTAATCAAGTTTAAAGTAGATAAACTAGCTGACGGAGCAGCACCGAACAACGACACAGTATCTGTTATATCAGATGTAACAAATTTTCTTAGTCAAATGACAGTCTACCAAAACGGAAAAATAGTGTACAATTGCAATAATTTATCTAACGCACGAGCAGAAGTAACGGCGGAAATACCATTAAATAGATTTTCTTTCTTCGCCTCGTTAGAACAAAATCTTTTACCCCCGGCACAGATGGGAATAACGGTAATAATATTTATTATACAAGGCTGATGGCGCTGATGACGGTAGAGTTGTAATTACACATTTTGAACTTTGGATTCCTAGACTAAAATTAAATTCTGTTGGTTTAACGGATGTGTTACAAAGTTACATGAAACCAAGACGATGGACATACTTAAGAGAATCCATTCACAC
>MJUU01043146.1:4313-17924 GCA_002080025.1 Modiolus philippinarum
AAAATTTTCAAAAAATTTGAATTGTTTTGGTCATTTATTAATGATTTAGTTTAAACCGAAGACTAAAAATCTACTTTTCCAATAATATTTATGCTAAAAAGAAATTAAATTTTAATTTCGCAACAGATTAACTCCTTCGAAACGTTATTATTGAGTAAAATTTTCAAAAATTTGAATTGTTTTGGTCATTTTTAAGGATTAAGTTTAAACCAAAGACTTAAAATCCAAACATGTTTATAATAAAAGTAATTAAATTTTGGACTACACAATATATAAACTCCTTCGAAAGGTTATTTAGAAAAAAAACTTAAAAGTTTTGATAGAACCGAACCGTCAATCAAAAGAACGAACAATCCATGGAGAATGGCAACATCGGACACACTAAGAAACAAGGACACCACTTAGGTACGGGACAAAAAAGAAAAATAAAGACACACATACAAATGAACAACACCGACCCAATAAAAACCATCAGTGAGATCAGGTGTACCGGTAGAGTAAGCATCTCCTGCTTCTTATAAGACACCCGCCGTGTTGAACATGTCAAATCCGGTAGTAAAGTCAAATCCGATAGAGGAAAAACAAACTTTAGTTGCAGAGGGAAAGATCTGTTGTCATCTGGGAAACAAATATCCCATAGCGATACACAAGATCGTGATGTCGACCGTAAAACTTCTGTAGTGATGACTTTAAGTTTTTGGTAACGTACACTTGCTTAAGTAGTCTATTTGTAAGCAACTGAGCTCTATCAAGGAAGTCANTGTAACGACCACAAGCCCTTGAGTAGCGAATGAGTTGTGAGATGTAAACTCCATATGCTGGTGCTTTTGGAATGTTGCTACAAAGAAAAGGGAAGTTGACTATTGGAAAAGTGAAGTCATCGCTTTTGTCATACAGGCTAGTTTGTAATGTACCTCTGTTGTCAATTTCAAGATGAAGGTCAAGGAACGAAGCCGATGTGGAAGTATCTGTAGTATCCTTAATTTCAAGCTCTTTTGGATAAATAAGATGAAGAAACATCAAAGCGCGGGTTGTTTAGTGATAAAATATCATCTATATAACGTAAGCTGAAATTAAAGGACTGGGCCAGTTTTTTGTTTTTATTTTGGAGAAGCCCTTCAATGAATTTAGCCTCATAAGAGTGGAGAAACTGATCGGCTAAAAGAGGTGCACAGTTTGTGCCTAATGGAATTCCAATGGTCTGTTGAAAAACAAGTCCTCCATTTTTTTTTTAAATTGAAGAATAAAAATCTATAAAAGACAAAATAAATTGTATTTCAACTCATATTAACGCCTTTAAAAAGATATAATAAAGTAGAATTACCAAAAATCTTAGTAGTTTTGGTCATTTTCAATGAATCAGTTTAATGCGAAGAGTAAAAATCTTACTTTTCCAACCATATTTATGCTAAAAGTCATTACAATTTTGACTACGCAATATATAAATGTTTCATAAAGCAATATTTGTTTTTATACAATATAAAAGACAGAGATAAAAGGGGTAAAACAAGAATGGTTGTCACATTTCAGAATACAAGAAAAAGGTTGATATATTAAGTTCGCTTAAATTTATTTAAGGTTAATTATTAAAGTTTTTCTTTCAACTACTTTTGTTTTTTGGGGTTTTTTTTTTAATTTCTTTTAGCAAGCATCAAGTTACATATTTAAATAGTTTCTCAGCTTTTTCAAAGCACAAAAATAGTTCGCTAGATATTAAAACATATATTGAATTATTTGTCTTTTATGTGTTTAAAGTAATACAGGTAATGATAAGTGTCGTAGAGGCGATTTATGGATATTTGAAAAGTCGAGGTCAATTGAACTCGTTATATAATATACCTTTTCACTTTGTGAGAACTGATCAGTGTAACAGAGGCGATTTATGGATATTAGAATTGAATTATAGATATTAAAAAATAATCCGAGTCAGCTGAATTCTTCATTTAATATTCAATAATTAATACGATCACTGATCAGTGTCACAGGGGCGATTTATGGAGATTTGAATTATAGATATCAATAAATCGAAATATGGAAACTTGAATTATAGATATCAATAAATCGAAATATGGATATTTGAATTATCAGTGTCGAATTATAGATATCAAATATTGAATTAAAGATATTAAAAATGAATTATAGATATTAATAATTCGCACTATTTATTAATAACTATAAATGATTTATTGATATTTAAAAGTGATTTCTAGATATCTATAAATCATTTAGTAATATCTATAAATCATTTATAGATATCAATAAATAGGGAATAAATTCCACAACGGCTTTCCATAGTTTTTTTAAAGGAGTATGTACGGTAAGGATCTATTTTGGCCCCACATATGTGCATGATTCAGAAGACAGGTGCTATTGTACCTTATTATAATATATTCATTTAAAACATCGTTTTGTCAATAAAAAAGTTCAATTTGGACTACAGTCTTATTTTCTTGTGTATTGGTAATAACAAAATTACCGAACAGAAATGTCATAAGCCAAAGTCCAAGGGGCAAAAACACAAACTAGATGGAATATAATGATGTGATATATTACATGTACTTAATGATTTTCGGTGAAAACAAATGATATCGGGTAAGTTAGTGGTAGATTTTTGTCTTGAAAGTATACAGCGCATTGTTTTGCCAGAGTGATTTTTTAGTACATTTGTATATTGTTTCTTATCACAAATTATATCTTCTTTAGGAGTTAAAATTAATTTGACATGAATGCGCTCTGTATGTCTGATCATTTTTGACAAAACTCACTATTTTTGCCTTATTTGGAATGTAAACTGCATAGCATTAAGAGATTTTATCCCCCAAACATTATTCATATTCTCATTTTCACACATATTTTTAACAAAATGAAAGCAATTTAATGCAAATATAGCCTTTACCATATATACTCCTTTAGGTTTCAATTTATTTTTGCACATTATTCTATGGATTGTTTTGGTTTCGCATACCACAAGTAAGTTCACATTTTCAAAAAAATTGCATATCAATATTAAGGCGAAGTGTACGTAATTAACTACTCCAACGATTTTTTTTTAATTTCGTATACAAATAGTGCATGGAAATATATAACAGAATTTTCGAGATATGTCTATTTGAAGTTTACTGCACGAAACACTAAATTTACAAAGGATATCTAGGGAAAATCGTAAATATCGGATTGTACATTTACTTAAATCGTGCTTGCAAATTTATTTATCCAACAATTTTTTTGAAAATTTGATATTTTAAAAAAAATTAATTTCGAATGCATTGATGTAAAGAAAGTCCTTAGCAACCGTGCTCGTTTTCACGATATATCGCTTTGAATGATGGATTTAAATGTAAAAAATGCGTTTTCCGGTGACGTTACTGAAGACGTTGCTTTTTTACCGTAACGCATGGCACTAACTATTATCCTTTTTTTGCGTTTGTTGACTTCAGTAGACTGTTGTTTTTTTTATTAACACCAACATTTACCAGAAAACCGAATACAAATAAGACTTTACAGATCTTCCGATGCAATTAACTATTGTAGTACAAGAAATTTTAGTTCGATTATTACTTACCGAACTTATCAATTGTATATATTTTCCAAATCGTTCGAACTTTATTATCTTTTTGCGCTTTGCTATTGTATCAAACTTTAGATTTATAAGAATAGAAGCAAAACGTACATTGCATCTATTTATATAAAATAAGAATAATGACAAACAGCGTCTCTGCCGGAAGACGATACTAAGAAGTATAGCCATTCAGCGATGAACTTTGTTCCTATGTTGGACCATTTTCAAAATAAGCCCAAATATCGTCAAAAATCGTGTAAGGTGGTCTATGATAAATATGCTTCCTATGAAATAAAAATATTTATGCCACACTTGTATTTCTGACATTTGTATCCGTTATTACTACCCGAAGGACTATTTTTTTAATTCGATTGTAACACAATTTCCCTTCAAAATGGCAGTTAGCTTAGTTTGGTTCTGAAGGTGCTGTGCAAGGAATTTAAACAAAAAACTACAAAAACTTTCAAAATTTGACTGTCGAAATTGCACACAAGTGACAAGTACAGTGGCTTGATTTTTTATCTAAAACGTATGAAAATGTATTTGAATTAATTTTGTTATAGTGTATTTGACAGATTACATGCTTAAACATTTTTGGAGAAGATAATATGAATTTGCAAAACTGCTATACTAAATGAAATAAATTCACGGCGTTCCGACTTTTTTGTTTTAATTCATTAATGTAAAAGAAAATCACGACTGTATAGTGAATCTATAACCCCACCTATTTCCATTTTCACTACATTGAGGTTGAGTTGGGTGAAAGGGGTTCTCGTTTCGATTTGCTCTCTATAGATTTAGCAAATTCCGAATTTCCGGAATCCGGACATATTCTATGACGACAACCTGTTCAAAAGTTGTATATTTTACATACGTTCAAAATGAGTTATATTGTTTGTAAATGAAAATCTTATTGTTTGCCCAGTTGATCAAGTATAACGAAGTTCGTGTTTTAACCTATGCAAGAAACAATTTTTTGCGAATCCTGTCAAACTCGGAATGACAATTCCGATTTACCGTGGCTAAAAGCATGCCCATCTCGTAACGCTATATCATTTGCATACCAAGTTTTAAGTCTTAAGATAGGTCTATCCCGAAGTTAGTTGCCGGGAATTGCAAGTATGTCTTACTTGTAACAAAACAATAGATCGTATTTGTTTTACACCCCCGAAATACTCCGGATCCGGGTCCATTGCTAAAGATATTTCTACGCAGAAGATGAATTTTTGCAATGCAAAGTAAGTTCTTTCATAGCTGTATAAAATAAACTAAATACATAATTACAAACTAACCACCCCAAAGCAAAGAGAAAAAAAGCCAGCACAAAAATAAGGTAACTGCACATATATATCAGGTACTACATGTTTTTTTACGTCGATACTAGAGGGGTCGACCCTTTTTCGGGATGTCGGGATTATATGTTTTTTAAGCCCGGGATTTCTGGATTTTTATGATTTAAGCCCGGGATTTCGGGAAATAAATTCTCCGTGAATTGGAATTTCATCAGTCTATAAGTTTCTTTGCATTTCGAGATTTCGGGATTTAGGAAAAAATAAAGTCCGGGATTCCTGGATGACTGAGACCCCCTCCGCCCTTCGATACTAGATTCAAAATACCTTTGGAACCAATTTGAAGGGGGCGGACATAGTATTAGAGAGACCGTAAGAAAGGAGATAAGGGCGAGATAAAGGAGACCGAATGGGGCGGGAGTAAGGAGAAAGGCAGCCACCTGTCCACCACCTCAAATATACGGGAACTTCGGTACTAAATTAAACACAATTGTGATAGTAAATACTGAAGTTACAAAAGCTTTGGCACAAAATTAAAATGAACTATAAAGTACTAATTAAATTGACAGTAATTTCCGAAGTACATTAACTTTAATTTCCGAAGTACATTAACTTTAATTTCCGAAGTACATTAACTTTAATTTCCGAACTGAAGTACTAATTAAATTTACACATATTTACGAACAAAATTAACAGTTATTTCCGAACTGTATTTGTAACTTCGTTACTAGATTACAGCAATTCGGTACAGAAAGGGGATAGCAAGACCATTTTTAGGATGCTGGGATTAACCATTTGTAACTTCGGGAAATCGAATGGCCTTTTTTAGAGGCCGTGAATTCGGGATGCAATTGTCATCGGGATAAAGAAAGAGTCATTTTTAGACCCGTGAAATCGTGGTTTTATGGTAATTTTATTAACGGGACTGGCAAAAATTTGTTTTTTTTTAAATACGATCTTCCGGGCAACTTTTCGCAAAAATGTCCGGGATTTCGGGATTTGCTCATTTTAATGACGGGAAATCGGGGTGAAATCGCCTCCCACAAAACGTACTATAGTTATATACAGTACTAACATTACAGCAACTTCAGTGGGACTGTAACTTCTGTAAGAAATGTACAATAACTTCGATACTAAACTTACAGTAACTTTTGACCTTTGGTATTAAATTCAACGTAACATCGGTAGAACATTCCGAATTTACAGAAACTCAGCTACAACATTTACAAAAACTATATATGGTACTAAAATTACAGGACGGTTTAAGTCCTAATTTAAACAGTAATATCCGAAATGAATTGACAATATTTACAGTAATTTCCGAACTAAATCTACAAGAACTTCGGCATTAAAATTACAGTAACATTTACAATAATTTCGATATTTATTGATACATTCATTATTTTTCTTTTATTTCTCTTGTTTATATTTGCGTTTTTTTTTTATTCACTCAAACCTTTTTAAACCTTAAATGAGAAGGATTAAAAGTCGGCTAAAATTAGCAAGGACTTTTATTACAACTGGTTATTGAAAATTATGCACTATTTTATAAGTATGTGTTATTCTCCCTCGTGTCTATCTGTATCGACCAATACGATACTGCATGAATAAATGAACACCGTAATGAACCTGACATTTCAAAGTATATAACATCACTAACAGTTCGAAAACCTTTCACCGGTCTTTTTATACTGTCTGGACAATTTCTAAAATATCTGGACTGACCATTTATATATTTCTATTGAAAATGTCAAGTCAACAGACCCACACGATAACATTGATCTCGATAACATTTCGACTCCGTCCATTTTTCAATCATGACGTTAATAATGAGGCACGTCATTACTCCCGCAATCCGCTAGAGGCGTTGAATTACGTACACTTCGCCTTAACTGGTGTAATAGACTGTTTGTTTGTTGATATTTACAAGAATTGGTGCTATAAAGATATTTGATTAATTGTTAGATCTAAAAACAAAATACTAAAATATATATAATTTTATTCAGATAGTTTGTTTAAGTTCCAGCTAAAATATTTTTGAGATGTTTTGCAATTATTTTGTTATTACTTGCAAAAATGTTACATAATATGTAAAATATTTATGAAAGTTGTATATTTGTTTATTTATTTCAAGAACACTCAAATACAACATGTATGTATAGGTTTTTCTTCTTGTTGTCGCAGCTACTCGGCCAATTCCGCTATTAAAAAAATAACCTAGTATGTAAATATAAGAACATTTCGTAAAATTATTCATTGGAAGTGACTTAAAGAGATAAAATGGTTCTAATCAAACAATTGTACTCTGTGCTATTATCATCAGAGTATATTTTAAAACCTTTACGAGTTAAGGAAGATGCAATTTTTACATGAATTGACATGAATATTAAATATGCATATAGTACTTTTTTTCTTCCAAATATTAGTAGGCAGTTCGTCATAGAAACACGCCCATTATAATACATGAATCATGATACGACCTGACGTTCGGGGTTTTTATATGAATACATTTCCCTGAAATCAGTTTTTGACCGTCATGGGGGTAATAGAATATCTTATTTGGTGCGCTTGAAAGCCTTACACACAATGCGTATGGGGTAATATATCCGGTAAATGGATTGCACATGGTCTTGAAATAGCCAGTCGTGGTGCAAAATTGAGTTTCCATAAATGTGCTTACTGTTTGCTAGATTTTTTTCCTCTAAATTCGTGAAACATGATATCATTATTACGACTTCAACTGATTTTTCTGTATGTGAGAAATCTCCAAATGATATGTTCCCTGATATACTGATATGGCTTCAACAAAACGCCGACGATAGCTACGTTATTCTTCATGGACCAAAATTGGTAAAATAATGAGTAAATTATTCTAATCAATACAAACATGGTCTTGTGAATTTGTTTGAAATGCGTTTGAATAATTTGATAGGGTTGTGGTTTCATATTTAATAGGGACTCGTTTAAATTTAGTCATTCCGGAATTTAGTTATCTATAATACATCGGCAAACGAATTCCGAAGTAAGAACGAGGAAGGGGGTTCTAAAATCATGAATCAAAAATCACGGCAATTCATATCCAATACGAATTGAGACAGTATGACAAAGACAAAACAAATAGACAAAGGTGAACAAGAACGCCACATAACTAAAGCACTAGCAGTGTGAACCCCGATAAGGGACAAAGTTTTTAATTCTAAATCCGATATATTCCCTGGAACCACAGTCTATTGTCTGTATCTGTGACAATCCTAATGTGTTATCGTTTAGTTCACATTTACGTCTTATCTTCCAAGGCTGCTTCTAATCAGTCGTTTGGTTGAATGTAACAATTATAATGGTGAGTTGTTGTTTTTGTTACTTAATATATATTTATGAATGACTGATTTAATTCAAACAAATGAACATATCCTTGGTCAGCTATATTCTAGGTACATATTCAAACATTTTGTCTGCATTCCTATGAGACTTTAATTTTGTGTCATCTTTTTAAAACTGTTTTGCTGTATATCAATAATCAAATACTATTAGCTTTGTTTCAATGCTGTTAAAGATTTACCCTGCAATATTCCGACCTCGTGTGTATTATTTATTGTTCCTTTAACGAATTATGTTTAAGCCAGAACTTAGTTAAGGTGTTCACGTGCCGTCCACTATCTAATGATGCATGTTAAACATTGCCGAATATTTATACGTGTTCTTATCTTTAGTATTAATTGGGGAGACTTATTGTTTTACTAAATTCTTATTTTTTTCTTATTCTTGTTCTTCTTCGTCTTCCGCCTTGAAGTTTGTGCGACCATTTTCTTGGAAACTAATGTTTGGATCTTGACCAAACTTCACATGAAGATGGATCCTTATCCCGAAAGATGCAATCAGGTCTTGGATTTTCAAAACGGTACCGGTTGCCATGCTAATGGCAAAAAGGCGGGAAAATGAAAGTGCTCAGAATCGGATGAATCTTTACAGGAAGATTGCTTAGGACATTGGGAATTAGTTTGTGGTCTCCAATACTTCAGAATGGCACCCGTTGCCACGGAAATGGCTTAAAGGCGGGAAAATGAAAATATTCAGAATTGCTTAAAACTTTACAGAAAGTTTACTTGAGATGTGTGAAATTGGTTTCAGGTCTTCAAGACTTCGAAATGGCGACCGTTGCCATGGAAACCGAAAAAAGGTGGGAAAAGTCAATATGCTCAAATTTGAACAAAACTAAACAGACAGGTTTCATATGTTGTTTGGAAATGATTTGTAGCCCTGTGTGTGTGATTTGGGTGTTCGTTTTGTAACCTGGAACATTTTTTTGCGATTGTGGTTAGCTAGATCAAGTATTTTGTCTGGTTTACCCTGCTGTTGTTAAGACCGTTTCTAAATATGAGAATACCAAAATAACTTAGAAAATTCCACAGATTTCACTCACTAAATACATTCCTTAATCAAAAGCTACCGGATACGCTTCAGGGTAACTTTTTATTTATTGACATAAAATATACCCTTGCCTGATCACCTCTGGTTTAAAGGTGACAACAAATGAACAAGTGGCTTATAATTTTTTTGTAGTTGATCTTTATTTTTTGATAGTGTCCTTATGATTTTTTTTTCAGGAAATGTAGCAATTTTTAACAATTTTCATCCTTGATTCTTGCTACGAAAGTTTGTGCTTACGTTAAGCGTAGAGATTACAATTCATTTTGTGTTTGATATTGATATGGTGTAAATTTCGAATTTAAAATATTTAGCAAACTAAAAACAATTAAAAACACATTCAAGGTTTGCAGAAAAAGGTCATATTAGTCAATAAACAGCTTTAAACGACAACAAAAATAAAAACGATCTCCTTAATACGTTTGAAATATGAAAACATCTCTTCAGCACTACTTAAGTACTGCTTAACCAGTGAAGCAAACACGGAATGACCACTGAACAAAGATGTAAACAATATTTTTGAAATATATACTCTCAACTCATACCTTGCATTGAAAATATCAATCTTTTTATTGTCTTATACCCTGACTGAGTGGTAATAAATTAATGATGCTCTGCACAATGCATGACATCATAGGATTACCATTGGATAAGGGTTCAAAACAAATACATTACCATTTGGGAAAAAAGGTATAAATAAAGGTCTAAAAATACTTAATGACAACTTTTTAATTGCTTTATCAACAATACAGATGTGAAAACAATATATTATATACTCATTTAAATATCTGTAATCTGATTTGCTCATATCGTGTCACATGACATTTGAGATTTCGCTGGGTCAACCGGTTAGCGTTGGGTCGCATAGGAACGTCAACCGGTAAACAAGAAAATTCGATATAATATAACAGTTACCACCCTAGATAGTGTGTGACCCAGCGGTTTCTCTCCCCTCGAAATTAAGGTCACACTCGAGTAAGCTCTCGGGTGACCTTAATATCTCGGGGAGAGAAACCGCTGAGTCACACACTATCTAAGGTGGTAATTGTATATTCTTCAGTAAAGGGCCATTTCCAAGATGTGAACAACCCAGTTGAGACGAGGATATGTTTAAGATTGAACAACATTTACTATGACAAAAAATATAAAATAGTATGACTTCACAATGCAAAGAAAATGGAAGAAATGGGTGCATACATTCTCTCATAGATGGATGTATTGAACACATGTAGGAAATTTTTCATCTTGAAGTTTCTTTCATTCATGAAAGATATCCCGATTTTTTATTTGTTCTCCGGCAGGAACTTATAAGTTTTGCCTAGAAAGAATAATACTAACAGGTTCTTATACGTGACCATGTCAAAGATCAGTGATAGCTTCCACGAATTTGAGAAATCCCATCTTTTCCGGAACGATGGTAAAAGACGTAGAATTTGTCACACCTCTTTTTTGTCGAATGTAAGAGTTACGTATTTCTGTCATAAAACAACGATCAAAATGACAAAGGAAAATTTGCCATTCATGAATTCTTATCATTCGTGGAGTATATTATAGTAACAATTGTGGTGCCGAACAAATAGGAAAGTTGGAATGGATATTTTCATTTACCCGTGTGAGACAGCCTCATAAAACCAAGTCTTCTTTGTTCCGTTTTGCACGGGAAACAGTCATTTACGGCAGAATTAAACATTTGTGTTGCGATATACTTACTTCTTTGTTATGAAAAACGCGGGCTTTAATTACGTTGTTTATAAAGATTAGTACTGTCAGGCTGTGGTTTGTACCGTATATGACCTTCATATTTGTCTACACTGCCTACGTTACCCGCATTTAGGTGAGACAGAGTGCGATTGTGTTGTAAAGCGTCTATGTCACGAATATGATGTCATTGTGTTTCCTATAGCAAAAAGATGTGAACTGTCTATTTTTAGTCATTTTTCGGGTTGAATTTTGGTATTTTAGTTTCTTCTCTATCAGATTTTACAATTTTTTGGCTACTGGTCTTCCAAATGTTTTGATTTTATCTGCACTGAAGAGACATCAGTTGTCGAAATTGCCTTAGGCAGAAAACTAAATTACTACCTACTACAACGCAGGTAGGTTCTACCGTCACTCTTCCTTCACCTCAAGAGTCATCGGACTTGCTTTGAATGACTCTTAACAAACAACACAAACCCTAGTTACCTCCATCTTACCACTGTGACTTTTTTAACTGGGCTCCAAATGTGATTGGAGAGCATATATCTTAAGCCAAAGTTGCCATGGTCAACTCCAGGTTTTGAATCCAGGACCTGTATCAATCTTGCCAGCCGCCTTAGCGGGTGAGCGAAAGAATCAAACTGTTAGCTCAGTCGATTTACTTGCTATTTCAATACAATATGTTAAGATTTGAATTAATTTTATTTTCATTTGTTATTTCTTTGTTATCATTTCATTGTGTGTAATAATTTGAAAAATTTGTAAGACAATTTAACGAATACTGACAGGTGATCATTGACATGATGTCACGTTTAAGTGACGATAAGATGCCAAAGTATTGCACTTATAGCAAAGTTCAAGGTAAGCCGTGCAAACCAAACTTACTGAACTTCTGTGTCAAGTCTTTCTTGTTTATGGTTTACACCATCTTCGATATTCTCGAAGAAGGAGGTTCTCTGATCGTTGTTGAAATTTAATGCTTTTTCGTTGACAGTAAGTAATGAAATGAATATTTTCTCCCTTTCAATTAGGCAAATTACTATGAAAAGGCAGTTTGTTTGGTAATAATGACCGATTTGTACTGCAGTTTTAAGGCGTTGTGAGTTTTTACCACCACTTTACGTCAGTCGTCCGTCAGATTTTTCAAACATCTAATGATGAAACTGCTATTTACCAAAATTGGCCTAAAACATTACTAGGGCATGGAGTTTTTATTTTATTTTAGTTTAGTTTTTTATTTCTTTTTTTTATTAGTTCAGAGACTAAACAACATGTCCGCTGCTACAATAAATAGAAGTAACAAAATACCGAAGTTACTGGAAATTTAGTTTCTACCTATGGCCATTTCGACAACAGTTACTTATGTCTCTTCAGTGCAGATCAATTCTAAACATATGGAAATACATTAATCGAAATATGAGTAAAAGCTGATAGAGAACAATTTACCAATATGATCTAAAAAGAAAATCCAAAACCCGCTAGGGCAGTGCTAAGCAATAGGGAGATAATCAAAACCCCCGTCACACTGGGACTAAGACCATCGAGATCTTAGTACGTTCTTTAAACTTTCTGGAACGTAGTAAAAACGTGATAAAAATACAGCTTTAAAGTTTTTACAACGATTTCTCTACATCAATGCTTAGATCGCGATACGTCTTTAAAGTTTATGATCAAGTTCCTTGTAGGTCTATCAAGTCCTTACTACGTTTCTTCTGGGTTCATCACGTCTTTACTACTTTCAAACTACGTCCTTTCTACGACTCAACTGCGACCACCCAATTTGAAGTAGGTTTCCAATACGTTTGTATAGAGTTTGTACTAGAGGCAATAAAAAAAAATAAATCGCCATACCTTGCGGGGTTGAGGTTCTTTTTGTAATATCTTATCCCAAGCGTTACCGATGTAACAAAAAAAAAACAAAACAAACAAACAAACAAACAAACAAAAACAAAAACAATGTGTATACTAAAATGTCAAAGTATATCGGAGAACATGGTTTATCTCAATTCTAATATGGGAATTTTACCAGTTTAGGAGCGGTCTGATTTGTTCGGCAATATTGACTTCATTTTTTAATGCCTTCGTTCTTCCATAATCTCCACTTGAAATTCTACTCGACGTTGCTGACGACCCGGACGTTACGGTTTTGATTTTTGGCCCTGTCACACTATAACGTTCTAGCCAATGTTTAAAAACGTCTAAATTTTAGTAAAAAACGATAGCAATTGCTGAAGAATTTGCAGAAATTCTCTTGTTGAAAACCTGATGATTTTCAACAAACGGGAAACTAATGACTTATATGCAGCATACAAAAGGCATAACAGGACATACCATTAAAATACTTCAGTATGCGGAACGCATGCACAACGGGCGTCTAACGAACAGTCGAACGCCTGCATGGGTGAAAGATCATTTTGGTTATCTTTCTTCAGAACAGTTAATAGTTTTAAATAAACCGAAAGATGTGCAAAATTACAGGATAGGTAACACCAAAGAAGACCACAAATTTTATTTCAAATCATCTCAATCAATGTGATGCTGAAACAAAGCATTGATTTACGTTCTGTGAAATATTTTTTCTAACTTGTTCATAAACCAGTCATTTATAACAAACACTACTGTACTCGTTAAATACAATCG
>MJUU01043147.1:20894-58389 GCA_002080025.1 Modiolus philippinarum
TATTNTAAAAGTAAATTAATAAATTGAACTGAATTGTCAGATCTTTTCACATTGTATTGATAGCCGTTTTCCCAAAACTAACACAAATATAATCCCTTTATTTTGTTATTTTTGTCATGTTTTTGGTGTGGGAGAAACACATCTCATTTCTGATATATATATAAATAATGTCTCAGTATTGTGTAAATCAAGTAGGACGGATATGTTTTTATTTTGAAACAATAAATGGAATGTATCTACTGTCCTAAAATAATCCGAATGTTCGCATCAGAATAGTAAGAATAAAATTCTTAGATAATTTATCTGAATTTGTGTATCAAAACCATAACGAATAAAAACCATTTCAATTTTGCCCCCCCCCCCTAAAATAACAAAAAAAAACCAACAAAAACAAAATTGCATATAGCCATAGATGAAAATTTCATACAACGCAGGCCAATTTTTCTAAAATATGCAAAGATTCTTATTTGTTATTACATTTTGAACTTGCATATGTTTGTAGTTTGATTGACGTACAGATATCACGCCCTGTTTAATCGATTTGTTCAGAACGTGTAAAATTGCATACGACGGACGCACGTCTGATTGACAGATAATACCTGGTTCGTGCACGTTGTTTGTTTTAGGCCGATTATAGAAACACGCAAGTGTTTCGAATTTTGCTGTACATTTTGTATGTCTCATTAACTTTGGCTTTTAACATATAACAATCTATAATCAACAAAACCACAATCACATTAGATGCATATACTTATAAGTACTTTATATAAAAATAAACAGGTACCAAGTCCGACTGTCCCGAGTTCCTATCGTTGTTTACGTTTGTCTTTTGTCTTAGTTATGTTTTTTCTGTGTAGTTCCCTAGCAGATTGTGGCATGCAATTATATATAATTTTTAGCGATTGTAGGTGTTTCCTGTTGTCCCTTTTATTTCATATACCAGTATATGATTTTCTATTTCAACATTCAGTTTCACAGTTTAAACCGAAAAAAAATAAAATTTGTTTATTTGGATTTAAAATGATGTTCCGAACAAATTTAGATTAGAATAAATTCGGCTGTATTTGGATTGTCGTGATATACTTTCATTTTGGTCATGTTTTTACATCGAATTGAAGATGAACACACGTGTGACAGTTCGATAATGCAAATGGTAGTTTTGTCTTGACCGAGCTCGTAAACTTATAAAACAATAAAATTACAGGTTGCAACTACAATGACTTAAAATAACTCTCTAGGGTCATAATCATAAAGAGAACCACACTAGAAAATCAGAAATAATAGACCAAAGACAATCGTGAAAAATGATGCGGGTATATAATATTTTTATGACTTACACTTTGTTATAAGAGCATACAAAGATTAGAAAAATTAGGGGTCACCTTCCATATAAGCATGGAATCTTTTATGTAAAATTTGGCCTCCAATTTCGATATTGTTGGTAATGAGTACTTTATTTTTTACTTCTTTTGGATTTTGGCTTTCAATATTGGTTGATTTTAGTACTGCTGATGAAAGTTACTCCTTGAAGCACGTGTAAAGCATAACGCAATTTATTTTACAACTTGGAGAAGAAAGAAAATGGGCTAAATGCCAAAAAGACAACATCCAATCTCCAGGTTAAAACGACCCAAAACAAAGCATCTTTGGGCCACCATACGTTCTTCAACACAATGAGGAACCTCACACTTGGGTATTGATTGTATTATGTAAAAATTTGCTTTTTGGAAAATTAGTGAATTAAAGAAGATACAAGATTTAGGTAACATCAAATATGTATTTTAATTATGGTAAATCATTAATCAATATACCTTTTGTAACGTTTGTATTTTTCAAGGAACATGCGACATTAGACAACACTTCATAAAACACACATAAGATACAAAATGTACAAGACATATTATAGTTTCTTGTCACTATAAAATAAAGTACATCGATGCACAAGATTTATGTTAGAAGTTTCCGACCCTCAACGGTTTCTCTCTCAAAGAACAAAATGAAATCTGCTTGCACATTTAATTCTCACCAGATGTACAAAGTCTAAAACTGGTCCAAAATGTTGATTGTTGTTGTGTTTAAAGCAATATTCACAAACATGTAAGATACACCACGTATTATTATTTTGCTGTGGAATAAAAAACAAAATAAGATACAATATTACGAGAAGAATAAAACCACGGGGGGTCTCAACCTATACTTTTGGGTACGGACGTACGGCTGAGATTTTCAAAACACACCCCATTCATATATTCAATATTTTGGATAACCATACCATCCATATATTTCCCTTGAAAATCCGGACCTAATAAAATATTTTGATCTATTTGTTTTATTGTTGCAGGTGCAAATTTTGCACACTGGACAATGTTTTTGTAATATAGTTTACAATTAAGTTAATTTTTAATACATTTAATCTAAAAAATTAAGATTAAATGCAACACAAACATGATTTTAATAATTTTATGCCAAATTATCTAGCCATTGATATAACAGATTGGTGAAAATTTCACCCCATTGATATATTTGACTTGTCAAAAAAGCGATCCATTTCAGCGGTACGTCTGTGTATACCTATATATAGGAAGAGACCCCCTCCCCCGGGAATAAAACGTCCTGGTATTTATTCCGACTCCGCTTGACATAATAACATACTTCCTTGGAAAAATAAAACCAATTAAATAGAAATGATAGGGTACTATCCTTTGAAACACAACCATAGATCCACGTTTGACTGATTTGTCTCATTAGCTTTGGCTCATTTGTTGCTTTACATAACACTTTATAATAAAAAAAACCTCAATCCCAATAAGATACATAAAGGGAAACCGGTATAAACCAGTATTTGATTTTCTGTTTCAATATTCAGTTTCACAGTTTAAACCGAAGAATAATAAAATTTGTTGATTTGGTTTTTAAAATACAAAATACCGAAGTTGCATTAAATACAGTTAATTTCGTTATGCTGTACACGTGCCCTCTCATCAGCAGCATTAGAATAAAACAAGAATATGTGTCTCACACCTATTTTGAGCAATGCTATATTTCATGAAGTTGGTGGCATGGGTAAATATTTGATATGTTTAATTTCTACTTATATCCTAATGTCTATTTATATGGAGTTTCATACTAGCATACGTCCGTCACAGAAAAGAAACTTAAACCTGAGGTTAATCTCAAACTACCCTATTTTTCCATGATCAGTGAAGCATGAAGTTGGCAGCCAGAATAAATTTTTATTATGATATTTGTTTAATTATACCCTAATGTGTATTAATACAAAGTTTCATGATCATAGCAGATATCTTTCACAGAAAAAAAAACTTCAGCCTAAGGGTAAACCTTACACTACCCCCCTTTTTTCCATAATCAGTGAAGCATGAAGTGGGTAGCCGGGATAAATTTTTATTATGATTTTTGTTTAATTATATCCTAATGTGTATTTATACAAAGTTTCATCATAATAGCATACATCCTTCACAGAAAAAAAAAACATAAACCTGAGGGTAAACCTGACTTGGGACGGACAGACGAACGGACGGACAGACCCGAACACTATATGCCCCCTACTATCGTAGACGGGGCATAATAATATGGAAAGCCATAATCCAAAAGTAGTAAAACCAGAAGTAGATTACCAAAAATATCGTAATAGGAGGCCAAATCCAGTACCAAGGAGTGCAATACAGTGAATGAAGCCTCAGTATTTTTAATTGGTTGGAATTTCGATGAAAACATTTTTTTATAAATCGCAAGGTAATATTTTACGAAACGATATGGAGTAAATGAACATGAGACCATAACACACATGTCAACTCCAACTGCAATAATTTTAATGAGCTGTATGGCCATTTCGGAAATTTATTCCTCATCAGCAGCACTAGAACCCAAACAAAGGAAATTCATAATTCAAAAAATGTTTAAAATGCATAAAACCAAACGAAATCCGAATAATCAGTAATATCAAATATAGCTAAGGACAAAACTACGATGGGGGGTTAATCCTTCGGTTTTGGAATTTACATAAATTTAGATAATAGTAATTGAACAAAGTGTACACATGAGATATTATCTCATGTACAAGTACACCATATCTAAGAAAAAATAAACTTTTTATATCAGACAAGTCTCGACTATTGGGCTGGTGAATACCCTCAGGGACATTGTTTAAACGATGTTCCGAACAGATTTAGCTTAGAATGAATTCGGTAGTATTTGGATTGTCTTGATATACTTTCATTATGGCCATGTGATTACATCGAATCGAAGTTGAACACACGTGTGACAGTTCAATAATGCCTATGGTAGTTTTGTTTTGACCGAATTCGTAAACTTAAAACAATAAAATTACAATTTACAATTACAATGACTTAAAAATTAATCCCTACAGCCACAATCATAAAGAAAAACCGCACTAGAAAATCAGAATTGAAAGACCAAAGACAAAGGTAAGCAACGATAGGTACGCAAGACCACCATACTTGTACTCGTATGCCACTGTACTGATAAACCAACTATAGGTAGATCTTCTTTGAGTAAGAACAACATAGATTTCGCGTTTTTCGAAATTTAGCAATTAGGGACCTTCCTAAACTAACTATGAAATATGATAAATATAGTTTCTACAACGAAAAATAAGGTGATTTAGGAAATTTCTCGCATCGAGTAAAATTTTGCAAATGTTTGAAAACGAGGCTTGTCGAGTTTTTAAACATTTGAAAAATTATTCAAGATGTGAGAAATTTCATAATTAACGTGTTTAAGTTGTAGAAAATGTTTCTCTAATGACACAGTGTGACAAAAAAAGAGGATTATGTTCCGAATATTTTGGTGGGAGTTGTTCTCTCACTAAAGACGAGAAATATTTTTATAACTCCGGTCAGGCATTGGTTAAATTTGCTAGAAGTTAGAGAGAGTTCATTGTTGAAGGCCTAATTGTGATTATAAGATCAAAACAACAAAAATAAAAATGAAATGACATAAAGTAAATTCACATTAGTTAAACCTTCTACAAATACATGGTAAAACCAAGCTATGTAACAACGATTTTAATGTTTTTCTTTACTTTGAAGTCAACATGGGGCCTTCAACAAGTAAATGAGCTATGCTTATTACTCAAAGTAAGTGCAATACGGCCCCTAGCACCCGTCTGAGTGCAATTCATTGCTAATTGTCGAACAATGTCACATTCGTGCGTGTCTTATTTAGCCCCTGGATGCGAGATCGCCTACAAAGATTGAATTAACTGGTAAAACACTTTTACAAACACTGTCATATAGTGTCCGATAAAAGTACAGGTGTGATAACATTGTTCCATTGTTTGGTAAAATGTAAAAATGTATTTGTAGAGACTTTTATTCTATGTACCTTTACGTCATATGGATGCATTAAAATACTTTCAAATTTTGACATTTTAATATTTTAATTCAAATGTTTTTTTTTCTGACCATTCAATTTACAGTGCCCACATATCACAAATTCATTATGCAAAGTTTTCTTTCAATCGACTCTATGGGTGTAATGTGGATGTAAATATGTTAATATTGTCTTCTATGAGTCTTTTTGTTAGGTAACAAATGACATCGTTTATAAAATCACTGCCAGTTAATTTATGCATCTTTGTCCCGTACCCTTAAGTAAAAACAACACGGATGTAGTGTTGTTTGAAATTCAGCAATTAATTTTGCTCAAACCGGAGCTCCATTTGTTCTTACTATGAACTTACAAAGCTCTTTGTTTAAGACTTCATGGCGACTTCAAGATTTAGAACAATGCTCCGTTTCCTAGTTTTACGGTGTATTTGTAGAGACCTTGTCTCATTTGCATTTATGTAAAATTCTTTAATGGGTAATTCATTGCGGGGTCTTTCAGATGCACCACTAAGCCACTTTCTAAGCTCCTTACTACTTTGTTGACCGCATGCAGAGATGTCCTGAAAAGTAACTGCGTCTACTCCATGAGCGGCGTCAATCAGATGTGGATCCTGAAAAATTCTAAAGATCTCCTTGAATAGCTGTCCTCTACACTGTAGCAGTCTTACCCATTGCCACAGCATACAAATACTTTTTATACTACCCTGTCACACAATAAATTGAAAACAGTATTTTGGATTTGATACATCAATGTTTCTGCACTAAAATCTTAGAACGCAGATACACTTATTTAGTAGTAGGCAAAGACAAAACAAATTTTGTAAAGAGTCACACTGAGTCAAAGAAGAAGTACACAGAGAATGACGTAATCAAGATGTTGGAATTTTTTATAGATAATATTTTTGTCGAATTTGGAGGCCATGCTTTTCAACAGACAATCAGGATTCCGTTCGGAACTAACTGCGCGTCGCTTTTAGCTTAGACCCTTTTTCTCGTATGAGGCCAAGTTTTTACAAGGGCTAACACAGAAAAAAACAAAAACATTTAAACATTTATTTTTTTCAGAGTTCACACTGTTAGTGCTTTAGTTTTTTGTGTTGTATATGAAGTGTTCGTTTGTTATGTAGGCATGTGGTGTCTTCCGTCTTCTGGTGTTCTTGCTTTTGCCTTGTCTCTGCACTTTGATTTATGTAATTTTGTGCTCTGTTTCTTCGGTATTCTGCTGCCGTTGTTCTTTTTAGCCCAGTCCTTTAATTTCAACTTCTGATACATAGACGATGTACTTTTTCTTAATAATCCAAAATTCAGGGAATATTTACTCCAGATCTATCCCAATGAGCTTGAAATTAAAGAGACTACTTATACACTTACTTCAGCTTCGTCCTTAGATCTTTTAATATACATTGACGGAGATGGACGTTTGAAACCTAAGCTATATGAAAAACGTGATGATTTAACTTCCCAAATTGTGAACTTTTCCTTTCTGAAAAGCAATATATCTACCTCTCCAGCCTATGGCGTTTACGTTTCACAGTTGATTCGTTACTGTCGAGCATGTAGTTTATACAGTGATTTTTGAATAGAACAAAACACTGTCCCAAAAGCTGCATAGTCAAGGATTTGTTCAGTCTGTAATACTTTCATCTTTTCAGAAATTTTATGGCCGTCACCATGGCATCATTGACAGATATAAAGTGTCTGTGTCCCAAATGGAAACGGACATATTCAGCTAGATTTTTCGGATATGACATAACCTGATTTAACTCCACTCTGGATTGACTCACTGATAGTGTGACGGATGCCACTAGCGAAGCAGGGCATGCTTACCCTTCCGGAGCACCTGATGTCACTCCCGGTTTTTATGAGAGTTCACACTGTCAGTACTTTAGTTTTTCGTGTTGTCTTGTACATCGTACTGTAAAATTATAGTTCTGTCTTCGTCTGTGATATTTGTGCCACCGATTTGTCCTTGTGTGATTTGAATACCATAGCGATCTATGAAAGCTTTTTTCAAAACTTTAGCAAGGTACTGTTTGAGGGTTAGAGAAGTAACATGTACCATGGTTTTGTCTAAGGGTTAGGAATTGACATTTACCATTCCACTACCAAACAGATCTTTCAAAACAATATATGCCTCACTGATAGAGGTGCCTTACACTGTCTTCAAAAAGAAAAGAATAAAACAAAACATTATTTGGAAAGATGTGTCAAGGAATGTCGCTCCAAACTGCCGGCTTGCTTAAGGACATTTAATATCACGGCATTTAATATCAAACACGAATTGAGACAGCATAACAGGGAAAAATAAATAAACAAAAAAAGAAGAAACTCACAAAACTTAAGCACTAGCAGTACAAAACTTGAAGTATCATTATATGCTCTTGAACGGAAAGGATGAGCTGTTTCACGCATGTCACCCGTCACATCGTCAACTAAATGTCCAGTTTTGTCATAGTCGCGTTTATCAGTCCGGTCATAAACTCTGGATCTACCAAAAGATGTCTATTCTTACCTGAGAAATAGAATTATTTTAACGATCTTTCAAATCATGGTGTCGATCGACAATATTAATTACTTATTCCCCCCCAAAAATGACAATCTATATGGCTCCTTTCTCTGAACGTTCTTTCTTTTAATCTTTTTACAAGATTCAGATAGAAATATCGTTATGTTGGATCTGAAAGGCCAAATTCCATAAACTTGATATTTCAATCATTGAAATGAAAATTTTAACCATTACGTGAGAATTTCCTATTTTATTATATTTTTTTTCCACTTTTAAATTTCAGGTGTGTACTCCTTTTATCAAGTATCATTTCTTTACAGATGATTATTTGGTATATTTGACAACATGGCACAATGAAACAAGGGGATAACAGGAAACATCTACAATGGCTGAAAATTACAGTCACATGCAACAATCTACCAGGGATCTACACAGGAAAAACACAAACAAGACAAAAGACAAATGTAACCAACTATAGGAACTCGGGACAGCCGGACTTGGTACCGGCACTCACAAAAGCCAGTGGTAGAGTTAAACCGTTTTATGGGTACTCAAACCTCATATTCCAAATAGACGTCATACAAATCTTTGATTATTGTAAAGTCTTCCGTCTTTTTCCATGTGTTATGAAAGGACTTAATGTTTCAAAATTAAAGGTTCTTGTTAAATAACTTTGAATTGTGAGACTATGTTTTCCAACATTTTAACGTTTTCTTTGCGTGAAAACATAAATCAACGTTTCATTTTTTTATCAACGATTTTAAATTATATGCTTAACCAATCAGACCAATTAAATGTACATTCCCGTTCTTTTATATACATAATAACATATTAAACTATTATTAATTAAAGTGATAGGAATATTATCTTTTGAAATACAGTACTATATCTGAAGATAACTGAGTGTGTTCTGTTATTACCTTCGACTCGACTATTCTTAAATCAACTAGAACACAAGTAAGACAGACTCAATTTACTATCAATTTATTCCATCAATTTTCATTGCACTCTAATACCTGTTCGTTAAGGCCACATGGTACAAAAAATTGTAAAGTCCAGCCCAAACATTTGTTATTAAAATGTGGGCTATAACAAAATAACTGAACAGAATTGTGATGAGCTGAAAACCAAGAGCGAAAAGACAAAGTAAGTGTGAAACCAACAAATAGATTGTAAAGCAACCTGCTTGGAACAAGTACTTCAAAAAGGGGGGATAAAACCGGTTGTATAAACGTTCTTCCAAAAGTCCAATTCCGGAACGTTCCAGTTATTAGAATGGCGGGTCAAAGAGGTCAAACGGGGTAAAAATGGCGTCCCATTGTATGAGGGCAAAGGGAATAAATTCTTCTATCAACATATGAAAGGTGTTTATAAATGGAAAAAAAGCTGAACATGTCATAAATCGACATTTTATCCCAGGCGGGTCATTTCCAACCAATTTATTTTAAGTCAAGAAAACAAATAGGAGAATTCCCAGATTACGCTCAACTGACGTCAGGTATTAGTTGCCAGTAGATTAGGGGTAAGATGTCGACAATTACCCAAAAATTTGAAATTGGAATATCGTCTATTGCGCGCCAAACATCCACTTTTATTGTGGTAGTATCCGGTAGCAATGGAAGGGTCATACACAGTAAAGAAATGATCGTCCCAGTATTTAGTGCAAACAATTAAACTGGAAGCACTGTTCGGATCAAAAAATCAAATTTCGCAAGCTTGAGAAGTTGGTATATAACTGTCCATGTAAGGAAAATATATATGAAGACCTAGTGGTTTCTGTGGTTTCCTTTATCTCTAGTTCTGAGGGATAGTTCAATTTAGCAAAAGATGCATTATTAATGAAAAATCGTTAATGTATAAGTGAAATTGAAGGTACTAGCATTTTTAATTTTATGATCTTTTACGAGTCTCTGACGAATTTTAGTCTCGAAGGAATATAAAAACAAGTTTGCGAGTAGAGGGGCACAATTCGTGCCAACCGGTACAAATGTATACCAACTTAAAATAAAGATTTGTATGAAAATGTTTTTCAACTCAACCATTACCATGCTGTCTTGTTTATATGTAAGATTAGCCGTTTTCGTTTATTTGCTTTTGTTCTTGATTTTGCCTTGTCTCTGGACTCTGGACTTATGTTATCTTGTGATTTGTTCCTTCGGTATTCTACTGCCGTTGTTTTGCAAATTTTTGCAACTTAAGGTGTCTGCAGGGTGTTATTTTCCTATTAAAGAATTTTGTGAAATTTTCTGTGTAGAAACATAACTGTATTATTGTCCAAAATTAAAAAAAATGGTTGTCATCATGCATTTAAGCGCAAAACTGAAATTGAATTTTTTTGGATTTTACAAAGAAATGATAGGGAAAATGATTATGTTAGAGGATATCTTTAAAATTCTATTATAGAATATGTTCATACTTTTTATGTGCTTTGAGATAACTATATAGTTAACATATGAAAAATGAAAATTAGGGGTCACCGTTGAAATAAACAACGGTAGTAGAATACCGAAGGAACAAAGCACAAGATTACACAAATCAAAGTCCAGAGATAAGGCAAAACCAAGAACACAAAAGACGGAAGACCAAAAACACCACATGCCCACAAAACACACGAACATTACATATATAACACAAAAAACTAAAGCACTAACAGTGTGAACTCTCAATAAAAAAAAGAGTGACATCAGGTGCTCCGGAAGGGTAAGCATGTCCTGCTCTGTGCGCAGCACCCGTCACACTGTCAGTGGGTCAATCCAGGGTAAAGTCAAAACCGGTAATGTCAAATCCGGGAAGACGCGAATCTAGCTGAAAATGTTAGTTTTTATTTGCGACACTGACATCTGCTATCTATCTATGATGTCGTGGTGACGGCCATAGAATTTCTGAAGGGACGAAAGTAACAAAGGCTGAACATATTCTTTGTGGCAGTGCATTTGCTCTTTCCATAAAGTCACTGTATGTACTGCACGCTCTACAGTAACAAAATAATTGTTGAAATAAGAGAGATAAATTACGAAACGTTAATTTCTGTAGTGATATCTATATGAAATACTTTAATCAAATTATCTCCCTTGTTTTATTTCTGTGTTCTGTAAATCCATCAACAGATTCAAACATATGTGTTTTAGTTCACATTTTTTAATTAAATATTGCAAAAGTGATAAGGAATAAATACTTTATATACTTTGGAACTTTCTTTTTATTTTATATAATTTATTTTGTTAAATATCTTAACGAAATGAAACCTAAATGAACAACTATTATACAAAAATGGCGGAATAATACCACTGAGACACCATAAGTGCATATTTAGCAACTGAAGATGAAGATACCTATTGATTCTTATAGAGCAATTGTAATAGTAACCACAGTCAAAAATGCCATTTTTCGTGGTTTTGGCCGTTTTTTTTTTGCCCGCAAAATGGTCGATGTTGATGTACCACATATTCAAAGTACTTTTTGAAAATGTTGCACATTGTCTGTCATTCTTTCCAGCCTAGGTTGAAACGTTCTGTTGGTGTAGGGTTTGTAATTTTTACATCTCAAAATTTGCATTTTTTTTTTTGATGATTTTGCACTTTCACAATAGATAAGTATGACCTATTATTATCATTATAAACTAATTTGGAGATTCAGCGATGACGTTTTGCACGCTGGTGGCCCGAACATGGAGCCCACCTTGTCAAAAAATGTGCGTATTGCTTGCACTTTCAAATTCCCAGTCTGCATTTTTATGCTTGCAGCAACCAGACCTTGATGATTTGGGACATGATATTTAAGGAAATAGTCAGTCTATACATTTTTCAATCAACCAGACCACTACATCGTCAACATGAAGGTAAGAATCATTGAGAAAATATATCATCACACTAACAATCCAACTTTAAGTACAACATACCGTTTACAACGAGAAGAATGCTGGATTAGAAAGTTTGGAACGGCAATACCCTGTGGTTGCAATAACGATTTAAAAAAAACAACAACAAAGGTAATTTGTGTAGTCCGGCTGTAGCTCTGTCAATTTGCTGAATACTTTGAATGAAAGCCAACGCCGTCAACGACATTACACTGTCCATAATCTGCACGACATTTCAGTCAGTACTAAAGTCAGTACTCCGGGATTTAATACATCAGTCTTTTTTACTAAAAAGGGTGAAAGACGATATTCATATTTAGTGATAAGTAAAGATGGGACCTGTTTTGTTAAACATCACACTGATTCACACAAAAAAAAGATACAGGAGAGGGTGGCATTGCAATGCGTGAATTTTTTTATTGATAACATATTTGTAGAATTTGTTGGACAAGTTTTTCAGCAGATAATAGGGATACTTATGGGGACAAATTGTGCGCCACTTTTAGCAGATTTGTTTCTTTATTGTATGAGGCCAGGTTCATACAGGGGCTAGTTCAGAAAAAGACAATATTTAAGTTCAGTTTCCGTTATATGGATGATGTTGTTTCATTGAACAATCCTAAATCTAAGGATAACATGCATTTTAAATATCCAAATGAACTCGAAATTAAAGAGACCAATGATTCACCAACATCAGCATCATACCTGAACCTATACCTCTACATTGACAACTCTGGACATCTGAAAACAAAACTTTACGACAAGCGTGATGATTTCGACTTTCCAATAGTGAATTTCCCGTTTTTTAGCAGTAATATTCCCAATTCTCTGGTATATGGCTCGTACATTTCACAACTCATTCGCTATTGCCGTGCCTGTAGTTTGTAGAGCGATTTTGTCAACAGAGCGAAATTACTGTGTCAAAAACGTATACATCAAGGGTATGTTCAATCACTGTTGCAATTGTCACTACAGAAGTTTTACGGTCGTCACCACGATTTGACATGCAGACTATAACAATGTTTCTGTTTCACAAATGAGAACAGATATCTTTGGCTAGATCTCGAGTTTGTTACCGGACTGACTAACACCGACTCTGACAAAACCGGACATTTCACTGGAAGTGTGACGGTTGCCACGCGTGGAGCAGATCATGCTTACCCTTCCGGAGCACCTGATGATACCTCAGTTTTTATAGGGGTTCACACTGCTAGTGATTTAGTTATGTGGCATTCTTGTTCATTTTTGTTTATTTGTTTTGTCTTTGTCATACTGTCTCAATTCGTGTTGCTGTGAATTGCCGTGATTTTGAATTTACGATTTTAGAATTTCCCCTTTTCTCGTTTTTACTTCGGTATTCGTGTATTCAATTACCTGTCTTCTACTATACATGAATGTCCCCGTGGGTATTCATCACAGACGCACGAAGATATTATCTTTACCAAATTCAAAATTACATTCATTTTATAAAATCTGTTTAACCTCTTCCGTGACAGATCCATCGTCACATGAATACAAATTAACTGCAGTTGTCCTAGATATTGCACACCACAGACTATTTATACATGTTCGCACATCTGCTATTGAACAAGAGCGTCGTTCATTCTTAAAACTCAAATTTACAAGCAAAGGCTTAGATGCCATCAATTTTGACAATATTCTTCATAATAAACACGTTACCGCCAAGATATCCCATACTCTAAAGACCAATCAGTTCCTCTTATATCTTATACAAAAACATGTGCAACTAACATCTTCCATCACATCCGGGTATTGCAGGATGTCCAAAGTGATGACTTCAAATCAAAACCACCTGATCGTTCTTGTCTCTCTTTCCTTTTTATGTACGCTCCTGCTGGTCACGTTATAACCGGGGACCTAAACATCGTAAACAATAAGAAACTACATGATCTCTTTACTATAAGTTCCAAATATCGTAAACCCCGACCCATCAATTGGAAACATAACTTTAAAATATTGATGGATACAGTTGAGGAATATGCCAACAATGGGGTAAGAGAGTAAATTGATTGACTGAATATTGTTTAACGTCTACTCAGCAATATTTCAGCTATATCAAGACGAGAACAAGTTTGTTGATAAATAATCACTTTGGGGTATGGAAAGGGCCATGGGACGGGAAATTCTGACTGCCACTGGAAAAGTAGGGTGAAATCGTCAAGGGCGGGGAATTTAGCCTTGTAGCCGATCACCTACGGACCACCCCAAAAAGAGCTTGCAACAAGGGTTCTTTAACGTGCAGGAAGCGTGGCATTTCTCCCAACACGTGGACCTGAGTTTACATCCCATCCGAAAGATGGGTTGTGTATTTATTAATCCCGCACAACCACGGAATGGGTCCTATTTCTATATCCCGGGACCCTCGGGGTCAGCCTCCGTTTTGGAGGGGTCACACCCCGCAAGCCGGAGATACTGGGTCCTATTTCTATATCCCGGGGTTCCCTCGGGGTCCTCTGTTAGGATGGCTCATACTCCAAGCTCAGAGGATGCTGCGGGCCTATTCTTCAGCCGGGACCGCGCACGGCGGGTAAGAGAGTAAAGGAAAAGGTTGAAACACTGTCCGACTGAATCAGGTCCATAAAGTCATTGCTTGTAGCTCGAATGAGGCGCCTTAAACAACCATCAGCCCAATGCAAAAAGCATATTCGATGATCCCGAGGTAGAAAAAACATTGTCCTTCCTCCTTGACAATTATGTTATGTCATTGTACCAGCTGGCAAGGTCCAAAACAACATCACATTTATCTGCAAAAGACACTATATTGATTGCTAAATGAACGAGATGGACATTGACAATTCATTTGGCAACCCCACATATACATTATTAATATGTAAACTCTCCACCATACCAGGGGGGGGGACATACTAAACAATCACAAATCAGTATTGCCTTCCGTTGGTATCGATTTGAGTGAAGAGAACAACACCTGCCTTGTATCTACATGAACCCAAATTAAATAAGTGCCCTTACAAACAGACATACAGTTATGGTGTACTTGTTCATGTGAGAATTTCTCATATGAATGCACTATCAAAATTCAACATTTGGCTTTCTTGTTTTGTAAAAAAATTAAACTATTTTTCTGGCCGTCTGTATAAATATTGCCCACATCTCCCGATTTTGATTGCCAAGTTTTCTTACAAACAACTCGATGAGTGCCCTGTTATCGTTTATATGTTGTATTGTCAATTGCATTGGTCCCTTTGTGGGCAAAGGATGATAGTGTTTGTAAGAGTACTTTACCCGATATATTATGCTTGTTGACAACCCCGCATCCATGCAAAAATTATGTAATGAAGGGGATGGATGTGGCGTTGTTCGACATTCAGCAAGTTAATTCCGCTTAAACCGGTGCTAGGGGCCGTCTTGAACTTACTATGAGGTAAGAGCGTTTGCTCTTTGTTGAAGGCCTCATGGTGACTTCAAGATGAAGACCAACAATCAAAGCGTTGTTCCATTTGCTTAATCTTACCACGTACATGTATTTATAGGGATTTTGTCCCATGTATATTTACTCCATATCCCTTTATTTGTTTATACATTGCCGGGTCTGCCAAATGAACAATAAAACCCATTTCGAAGATCCTAGCTTCAATACTTACTGCAGATCGCCTAAAGATATATAGTGATAAAGTTTATTCTACAAACGGAGTGAATCAGATGTGGATTCTCGAAAACTCAAAAGACTTATTAGAATATCTATTTTCAATTGAACTCAACCACTGCAATAGTGTCGAACCATTTGATTTTTCTACTCTCTATACTACTCTTCCACACGATAGGCTGAAATCAGTACTCCGGAATTTAATACATCATTTTTTTCTGTACTAATAATCGTGAAAGAAGAAATTCATGATTTAGTGGTACAGATGGGACCTATTTTGTTAAACATCACACTAATTCACACAAAAAGTGCACAGCGTTTGATATCATTGCAATGCTAGAATTCTTGATTAATAAAATATTTGTAGATTTTTTTTATTTTCAGTTTCCGTTATAAAGATGATGTTCTTCCATTGAAAAATCCTAAATTTGAGAATAACCTTCATCTTCTATACCGAAATGAACTCGAAATTAAAGAGACCACTGATTCACCATCATCAGCATCATACCTGGACCTATACCTCTACATTTACAACTCTGGACGTGTGAAAACAAAACTTAAAGACAAGCGAAATTATTTCGACTTTCCAATTGTGAACTTCCCGTTTTTGAGCAGTAATATTCCCATATCTTCGGCATATGGTGTGTCAATTTCAAAACTCTATTGCCGTGCCTGTAGTTTGTTCAGCGGTTTTGTCAACAGAGCGAGATTAATGTCTCTAAAACGTATACATTAAGGCTATGCTCAGTCACTGTACAGAAGTTTTACGGTCGTCACCACGATTTGACAGACCCTTACAATGTTTCTAGTTCACAAATGAGAATAGATATCTTTTTGGGTAGATCCAGATTTTATTACCGGACTGACTAACACCAAGCAGATCATGCTCTCCCTACGGGAGCACCTTATGATACCTCAGTTTTGTAGGGGTTCACAGTGGTAATGCTTTGGTTATGTGACGTTTTTGTTCATTTTTGTCTTATATGTTTTGCCTTTGTCATACTGTCTCAATTCGTGTTGGATATGAATTGCCGTGATTTTGGATTTATGAGTTCAGAATTCCCTCTTTCCTCAATCTTGCTTCGGTATTCTTTTGCCGATGTATTCTAAGATAAGAACACAAAAATCCGTGTCTCTGTAGACTTTGTAAGCTGTAAGGGGTGTTTAAATAAAATTTATAGGCAGGCCTTAATATTACGGTCCACGCAAGGTACGAGTTAAGTGGAAGATCCACATTTAGGAATATTGTGGTGTTTACATGTGCATTTTTTTCACTATTTCCGGGATTGCAAAATATCTGAAAATCGACATACAAAATGTACCACGTTGATAGTTAATTGACAGCTCCTCCGATCGATTCCTGTAGTCGTGAGGAGTGTGACAAATGCTAACCAAGTGCAGAATTTGGTGAAATTCAAAAAATGTTGCCATTGTAGCATTTCGAAAATTTATTGATTTTCTGTGCCTAAGTGAGCAATTTGTAACTGATCAGTAATATGAAAGTCGCAAAGATATGATTTCTGCCTCTACTACACCTACAAACCGAGCTGACTTATATGTGATAGCACAGGGAGTAACAGACATCAAGAATATATGCTCGTCCAAACCGATGAGTTTTTTTTCTGATTTAGGGCCTGATTTCTGTATGCGAAGTAGCAGAAAAGGGAGCAAATAAAAAAAGGAATAAAGGCGGAAAGGGCAACCGGGGCAACGAGTATCGATTGCCACTGGGTGGGGACAATCAATGCTAGTTGCACCGGTTGCCCCTTTCATCTTTATTTCTTTATTCAATTGATTTACTTGTTCTCATCCTGATATAGCTGAAATATTACTCACCAACTAATTAACATGGATTATCTGTAAGGACGAAACAATTTTGAGAAACATTTTGTCACAGATTTTGCTGATATTTATCGTATGGATTATATAAACCAATGAATTACAAAAATAATTCTAATTATCTAATTATCATTGACCACTGTTGCCATAGTGACCATGACATCATTAAAAACCCTTATTACAGGCACTTTCAAGACACAAATTTTTCAAGGAAGATCAGTGCATATTAGATTTTATTTTTTTTTATGAGCTTAATTTGATGCGTTATTTACAATCTCCAAAAGTAACTGTGAACCGAACTTAGGACAGTTGAACCATTGAAAAAACAAACAAACAAGGACATAACATTGGGATGGCAAAAATAAAGCAAAAGAAAGACACACATACAAACATAAATCATAAATAAAAGTCACAACAAAAGTCCGAATCAATCAAAGGAAGAGACCAGTAAGGAAAATCCGTATAAAATTCGACATGCATGAGATCAGAAGAGAAGCATCTCCTGCTTCCTATAAGACACCCAACGTGTTAAACATGTCAACTCCGGTAGTAAAGCCAAATTCCGGTAGAGGAAAATAAAATTTAGCCGTAAAGAGAAAGATCTGTTGTCATCCAAATTAGTTTACATTAATATGAAGTCAGAACAAGCTTTATAAGGATTTCATGAAATAGTCCTTTATCAATGCAAATATTTGACAAACTTATGTCATTTTGGCCATTTTCCATCCTCAATTTTAGAAAATGATGTCCTAACTGGATATACTTGATAGGATTATTTTCTCATTGAACTATGTTAGCAATTCAAAATATATAAAGATTTTGGTTGGGTAAGGATAAGTGTCTTAGAAAACGAATGTTACAATTCGTTAACACTGAAACAGGGCAAATATTGCCATTTCTGTAGAATAGTATATAGGTATGATATAAGTGTTGATAGAAGGTTAGATCAAATCAAAACTTATTATAACCTTGGCCCCATCAAGCCAAAGTTCTCATTGTGAAAGGACAACTTAAAATTAAGCCTTCGAAAAGGATCAATTCAAATAATCGATTTTTAAGTGACTTTGAAGGCAGGGTAAATGACCTTAGAATCATTCAAAGTTTGATCTTTTTTTTGTAAATATGTTTTGTTTGAATGTAGTTTTATCTTTTGATTAAACATAGTAATGGTGCATTACATGATACCCTGCCACGTTTCACAAAATGTTAAAGGTAAAATGGGCATAACTCTAGAACTATGTGTACAAAATTGCACATGGCCTGTGCTTTGTTGTAATAAATTTACAAATAGTTGACTTTAGTAAAATCTCAAAGGAAATTACAATGTGATACTAACTGGATACTAACTGGAAATTGTGTCTGGGGAAGAACTGATTTCACAATATTTTCTTTCGAGTGGAACTGCATAAAAATGACACAATACGAGCATTTTTTAAACAAACTAGACGCACATATAACACTGTTTTCTCAATTTTATTCAATGCACAACTAAAATCAGGCTTTATTATCTACAAGAGCATACAAATACCCTGATTCAGTACAACGAAAAAAAAACTATGCAAAATATAGAACAAACTTGACCCAATACGGGACAGACAGAAATCATCTCGGAAAATAATATTTCTGAAATAAAATAATAGCTATCACACCCAGTGCTTACTCATTGGTGTACATATATTTTCAACACGGATCAGTCTTTTCAACAACGGCAGCGCTGAGAAGGCTTGACTCAACTCTGGGCAGACCTTTTCAACACGAATTAGCCATTTACATGTAGAGTTTGAAAGGACTGACTGGTGTTGACTCAACAGGGGACAGACATTTTCAATACGGGTCAGTCTTTTACAACACAGGTAGCGTTGAGAAAGACTGATAAGCATTTATCCAACACTGGACAGACATTTTCAACACGGGTCAGTCCTTTACATCACAGGTGGCGTTGAGAAAGACTGATTAGCATTACCCACCATGGGACTGACATTTTTAACACGGATAAGTCATGAACACTCAGGTAGCGTTTAAATAGATTAATATCGGTTGATACAACATTGGACAGACATTTTAAAAACAGGTCAGTCTTTTACAAAACAGGTAAAGTTGAGAAAGACTTAAAAGTGTTGGCCTCACACGGATAAGTCAATTTCAGTCAAATATTTTGTTGCAAAGGACTGATCAGTGTTGATTCAACACATAACAGTCCTTCTTAACGCAGATCAGACTTTTAAGCCCAAAAAACGACTGACTCGGGTGAAACCAGTCTAAATTTGTCAATAGTGCTTGGACCTCTGAACCCAAAATCAAACTTGACCTGAGTTTAATGGTAAACAACTTACATACCATGTTTGAAGACCTTGTGGAATTTCCTTCACAAATTATTAGTCGGAAACCCTAAAATTCACAAACTTTCAAAGTTTCAAGGGGCATAACTCCAGAGCCACTTAATCCTCTGAACCCAAAATCAATCTTGACCTGAGTTTAGTGGTAAAAAAAGTTTCATGCCAAGTTTGAAGACCTTGTGTTATTTCGTTCACAAGTTTTCGGTCGGACACCCTGAAATTCGCAAAATTTCAAAGTTTCAAGGGGCATAACTCCAGAGCCCCTTGGACCTCTGAACCAAAAATCCTGACGTTTGTGGTACACAAGTAAGTGAGAACCGAACCGTCAGTCAAAAGAACGAACAAGCCACGGACAAAGGCAACATTACATAGGATATCGGTTGAGTACGGGACAAAAAAGAAAAATGAAGAAACACACACAGATAAACAACACGGACCGAATAAAAACCATGGGTGATATCAGGTGTACTGGTAGAGTAACCATCTCTTGCTTCTTATAAGACACCCACCGTGTTGAAAATGTCAACTCCGATAGAGGATAAACAAACTCGCGTTCGTCATAAAACCAAGTTTGAAGACCTTGTGTTGTTTCGTTCACAAGTTATCAAGAGGAAACCCTAAAAGTCACAAAATTTCAAAGTTTCAAGGGGATAACTCCAGATCCCCTTGGACCTCTTAATCCAAAATCGAACTTGACCTGACTTTTTTGGTAAACAACTTGCATACCAAGTTTGAAGACCCTGTGTTATTTCGTTCACAAGTTATCAGTCGGAAACCTTCGGGAACGGACGGACGGACATATGACTGAGGGTATAACATAATACCTTCTTCGAGTGGCGGGGTATAAAAAACCGAATGGGATTCGAAATATCCACTGTATTATACACTTCAAGCTACCGAGTTGTAGTGTCAGTTGCAAAAATGAACGGACATTTACTGCTTGATTTTGCGTCTTCCAAATTTTTTTGACATCGGTTTTTGACTTTATACTAGATGTTCTTTCGGTATCTACTTTCGTTTTTATAAAATACATAAATTCAATATATACTAGACGTAATAGCATGTTCATTATAAGACGTTGTCTTAATTCACTAATGAACACAGATACTTTTTCGCAACATGTCTTGTAAGTTGTAACAATTATTGTGAATTTTTCAGGTATTGTGTAGTCTACAGAAACACTCAAAGTTCCACCTGAAGATAACACCCTACCTGCTATGTACTGAATTCCTAAACTTCACAAAAATCCCTACAAACATCGTTTAATTTCGGCTTCAAGTAATTGTTCTACCACCAATTTGTCCATCAATTTAATCAGTGCACTCACTTGTATAAAGGAGTTAGTCAAAAACTATTGTGAAAAAACATATCAAAACTCTTGTGTAAATTACTTTTGGAGTGTAAAAAATTCTATTGAAGTTTTAGATAAATTATGATCTATAGATAGACCAGTTTCATCTATTGACAGTTATAATTTCCTACACTTTATACAACCCTTCCACATAATTTGATTAAATCAAAATTGGGTGAACTTATCAAATGGTCTTTTAAATTTTCGGGTCTTCAGTTTATTTGCTGCAACAAAAAGCAAGGATTCTTCTCCAATATCTCTTACAACAATTATTGCTCCTGGACATGTGATGATATGATTAAGGCACTGAATCTCTTGCTAGACAACATTTATGTTTTTACCATTGTTTATCATCATGTCATTGGAATCCCCATGGGCACTAATTGTGCACCTCTCATTGCAGATCTTTTTCTGTTCTGTTACGAACGGGATTTCACGAAAAAAGCTACAAAATGGAACTGTACCAAATAGTGATAAACCTGTTTCTATTTTCAATGATAATAGCAGGTATATTGACGATATCCTTACTATTGACAATCCCCAGTTCTAGCTTATGTTGACACCATTTACCCACAACAACTGAACTTTGATAAGGCAAACAATGATTCTAAATACTGCCCTTTTCTGGATCTAAGTATCATCATTGACTCTGGTAAATAAAAAAAAATGTTTATGATGAAAGGGATGATTTTGATTTTACTATTACTAACTTCTCCTTTCTTGACGGGGACGTTCCCTTAGCTCCATCCTACGGGGTGTATATATCTCAACTTGTACGATTCGCTCGCATTTGTTCTACCCTTGATGATTTTAATGAGCGTAACCTTACTCTTACATCCAAACTTTTATAACAATGTTACAGATTTCATAAATTATTAAATACTTTTAAGAAGTTTTATAGAAGATATGAACATTTGATATCTAGATATGACTCACAAACAGCTAATTACAAAGGGCATTTCTCATCCTCGATTTTATAGAAATGTTGTTAAAAAATGTCAAAAACTGATACATAATCAAGAAAAAATGGGACGTAACTTACATTCTTTACGTAATAGTGGATATCGACGAGATATTCTGAACAAATCCGTTAAATTGGCTTTGGATTCCGGTGACCTGAAGACTTTACATATATACTGGCCTCTCACTGATACTGCCGATGTCTGGGTTTGGGTACCCATAAACCGGTTTAACCCTACCACTGGCTTTTGCTAGTGCCGGTACCAAGTCCGAGTTCCTATCGTAATTTATGTTTGTCTCTTGTTTTCATTAGTGTTTTACTGGTGTAGTTTGCTTGTAAATTGTGGCATGTGAATGTAGTTCCTGGCCATTGTAGGTGTTTGCTGTTATCCTGGTTTTGTAATTATTCTATCTTTAAACAAAGTATAAATACTATGGTAGAACAAAATTAAAGAGTACTCATTCATTCCATCCCTTTTCGATATTTTAGCTGTTTTTTAGTTTACATATTTGGTGTAATTTTATTTTGTAATTGGCCTACCATACCATTTATACTTTGTTTATTACGTGATTTTTTTTTATATTCTATCTTATTCTTTTTTTTATTTTTTTTTATTTTTTTTTCATGTTTGCTGGTGTTAATTATTTATTATATTATTTGTTTCCTACTCACTAAGTTTCATTTTTGTTTTAAAAATCCACAATAAATAAACTTTTTTTAAATTATGAGTATCGTATTTAAACAGTGAGTATATTTTCTTCACTGGAAATGAAGTATCTTTCGGCTCAGATGTCGGCCAAACTTATAGGTAAAAATGTGATTATATTGTACGGCCTAAGATTTAATTATGCGGGTGTATCCATGTACAAGTTACATGCAGGACGATAAATACATACACATTACATGCTGTTAATTAGTGTTTTATTACTGTTACTATTGGTATGATTATTATTATTTGGTAAGTGTGTCAGAGTAACAATACACCTACATGGCAAATTTATACTTAAATTAACATATTTAGTTTGTAAGAATATGTGCAGAATAACCAGGTTTACATCGTTTTCTAAAATCCTCCATACTGAGTTTAAGGTGTCTCAGTGGTATTTGTCCGCCATTTTGGTCTAATACTTGTTCATATAGGTTTCATTCATTAAGAAATTTAACACAATAAGTAATTAAAATGTGCAGAAAGTTCCAAAGTATTTTTAAAAAAGTTTTATTCCTTATCACTTTTACAACATTTGCATTTCACAAACATGGCTTCAAATGCAGGAGCTTTAAATCTGTTGCCGGATTTACAGAACATAGAAATTATGCAAGGGAGATAATTTGAATAAAGAATTTAACATAGATATTACTAGAGAAATTTACAGTACGCAATTTCTCTCTTTTATTTCAACGGTGATCCCTAATTTTTATTTTGTATAATGATTTCTAAACACATGCAAAGTATGAACAAAATCTATAATAAAGTTTTCAAGCTAACCTCTCATTTTATCATTTTTCCATTTATTTCTATATAAAATCCTGAAATATTCCAATTCAGGTTTTGAGCTTAAATGCACGGTGACCCCTAAATTTTATTTTACATTATGAACAATAATACAAGTATGTTTCTACACAGACAAATTCACAAAATTCTGTAATAGGAAACTAATACCCTACAGAAAACCTTAAGCTATGATAATAACTTCATTAGTGATGTCACCGTTGTTTAAAGGTGTTTGGTGTATCTATCAATGGTAATTGAAAAGGAAAATTGTAATGGTGCAACAGCTTCTGTACATGTTTCAATTTGACCATCATCGTTGCCACATCACGGTACATGTTTAATGACGTTTACATTCTCGGATAATATACCAATATGAAATGATATACTTTCATTAAATGGGTATTTTCATACAAATGTTGTATAGTGTGCATGTTTCAAATAGGTCAGCTCTGTATTGTAGCTAACAATTTTTATATGCCATATGACCTTTGAAATAAAAAAAGATTAAGAAAAAAAAAGGATTAAAATACATCACGCTATTAATAAAAAAATACTGCGCATTATGTACGTATTTTTAGTTGCTTGCATTTGCACTTTCAAAATATCTGTTAATGCCATGACAACAAAGGAAACAACGGCAGTAGAATACCGAAGGAACAAGGGAAGTGATGATTACAAAAATCGAAGTCCAAAGACATGGCAAAAAACGGCAACAGAGAAAAACAAAGACAAAACAAGGATGTGAAACAGCCACAATACACGGAAATAAAAAGGACGACATTAAGAACTAAGGCACTCATAGTGTGAACTCCCATGATAACCGGGAGCGACATCAGGTGCTCCGAAAGGGTAAGCATGTCCTGCTCCACTAGTGGCACCCGTCACACTATAAGTGAGTCAATCCAGGGTCCAGTCAAAACCGGGTATGTCAAATCGGTGAAGACATGAAATCTAGCTGAAAATGTCCGTTTTCATTTGGGACACAGACACGTCATATTTGTCAATGATGTCATGATGACGGCCATAGAATTTCTGAAGGCTGAACAAATCCCCGACTCAGCAGCTTTTGGGAAAGTGTTTTTGCTCTATTTAAAAAATCACTGTATACACTACATGCTCGGCAGTAACAAATCAACTGTGAAATGTACACTCCATAAAGAGGAATTCAAAAAATCAAATTAGTTATGCCTAGATTAGATTTGTTATTGTGCTTGTGTTTGTATTTTTACAATGTAATCTTTTAAACGAATGTTAAGTACTTTTTTTTACCTCATTTGATCAACCGTTTGACTTTGCCAATGGCATTGATATGAAACCCACCAAATTGAAAGCGGGAAAAATTGACATGGTTTCAGTCTTTAAAATAACTACGTGTATCTAGCTCATATAAATTATATTCTAGAATTCGAATTTTCAACAAAGTTGACAATTGCCGTTGAAATGGAGAAAAAATGGGAAAAAATCAACAAGATCTTATTTAATATATTTCCTTGAGCAGTTATCTTTTTCAACATGACATATGTATGTAACTTTCATTTGCGAACATTGAAAAGGTAAAGACTAACAATGCCACAACAACGGCAGTAGAATACCGAAGGAACAAAGCACAAGATTACACAAATCAAAGTCCAGAGACAAGGCAAAAGCAAGAACACCAAAAGACGGAAGACCAAAGACACCACATGCCCACAAAACACACGAACGTTACATATACAACACAAAAAACTAAAGCACTAACAGTGTGAACTCTCAATAAACAAGAGTGACATCAGGTGCCCCGGAAGGGTAAGCATGTCCTGCTCTGTGCACAGCACCCGTCACACTGTCAGTGGGTCAATTCAGGGTAAAGTCGAAACCGGTAATGTCAAATCAGGGAAGACGCGAATCTAGCTGAAAATGTCAGTTTTTATTTGTGACACTGACATTTCATATCTATCTATGATGTCGTGGTGACGGCCATAGAATTTCTGAAGGGACGAAAGTAACAAAGGCTGAACATATCCCTGACTCAGCAGTTTTTGTGACAGTGCTTTTGCTCTTTCCACAAAGTCACTGTATGTACTGCACGCTCTACAGTAACGAATTAATTGTGAAATATATACTCCATATGCTGGGGATGCAGGTATATTGCTGCAGAGAAAGGGAAAGTTCACAATTGGAAAGTCAAAATCATCACGTTTGTCATATAATCTAGATTTCAGACGTCCATGTTCGTCAATGTACAACAAAAGGTCAAGGTATGAAGCAGAATCGGGTGTTTCGGTTGTCTCTTGAATTTCAAGTTCACTGGGGTAGATTTGAATGCAGATTTTTAGAAAAATAAAAAGGAAATCCATAAATTTGAATGCAGATTTTTAGAAAAATAAAACTTAACTTTAAATATTATGCATATGGATCAAACGGAATTAAGGAGGACATTTGTAATATAAAACAGAGCCATATATATGCATACAACTGAAACAACGGCAGTGGAATACCGAAGGAGCAATGGAGTGGTATTTACAAAAATCGAAGTCTAAAAGCAAGACCAAATAGAGGACATAGAAAACAATGACGTTAGACAGATACAAAGCACAGAAATAAAAATCACAACATTCAAAACCAAGCCAATCACAGTGGGAACTCCAATTAAACAAAGAGTTCCATCAGGTGCTCCGGAAGGGTAAGCATGTCCTGCTTGTTAACAGCACCCGTCACACTGTAAGTCAATCTAGGAAAATGTCAAAATCGGTAGTCAAATCCGGAAAGACGTGAAGCTAGCTGAAATGTATATTGCTCGTGCCATATTTAGTTTTAGAATTGCCGTGCAATAAATTAAAAACTTTTCAAACAAAGCGCAAACTGGTATTTGTTCAGTTTGACATCTTTTGTTGCCATACCACTCCCTTTTGTTTTCTGAACAACTTTGATTAATTTTCCATTAACCGAACTTAGCCAGAGTTAGAACAAGAAAAATTGATAGAAGATAAAGCGCTGTTGAAGTTATTTTTTTTTAAACCTAAGTTATTTTCTTTGAAGTTCTGTTTCAATTTATTCCTTATCAGCAGCACTAGAACCCAAAAAATGGAAATCCATAAATTCAAAAAACGTTTAAAATGCATAAAACGAAACGAAATCCGAATAATCAGTAATATCAAATAAAGCTAAGGACAAAACTACGATGGAGGGAGTTAATCCTTAGGGTTTAGAATTTACATAAATTTAGATAATAATTGAACAAAGTGTACACATGAGATATTATCGCATGTACAAATACACCATATCTAAGAAAAATAAAGAGCACACATCTCTACCACGGGGAATTGTTTAACCAACTCCACGCTGCAATACAAGACAAACTCTTGTATTAAATATTTTTACGAAATGATATAGAGTAGGAGAACATGAGACCATAACACATATGTTAACTCCAAATGATCATGTCTTGATCATGCCATCTCAATAAATGATTGGTTAATATGCAAATAATATCAGTTTTTGATAACCAGTCTATCTCATAATTCTGATTTCAACAGCCATAAGACCATTGAGAGATAAAACAAACAAAATAGAATCAAATGACAAAATACCAAACTTACTGTAAACTTACTTCCTGCATATTGCTATTCAGATTAAAATGATCTAGAACCCAAACGACACTACTAATGCCTAACTAAGTCAAAATTAATTATTAGAAAAACAGAGGAGAGTCAAAAAATCTTAATTAGCTTTAATTTTGTTAGATATATATTACGTCCATACCTTTTTCACTCCTCTTTCGTTGTTCTTAATTTATCAGACAGCGTCTGTTAACTTCCAGTCTTCTCACTTACCTTATGTGGGTATAAACATGGACATAACTATTAAAAATTGAAACAAAAATCAGATATTAAGTATGTGTCTTCTGTGATCTTTATCTTTTTTTGTTCATAATTGTCTATATTAACCAATTACCTGGAAATAAGTCTCGGTGATATGTTATTATTACAAAGGATATATTGTATTTCTATTTTAAATCACATTTTTAAACAATTTTTATGATTAGAGGGTCTAGGATCCTTATTGATGCTTTTTATAGATTATTGACGTAAACCAACCACATCATTCCTAATATAGCCAAGCACTAAAAATCCTGTAAAAACGATAAGTAAGTTTTTACAGGAATGACATTTATCATTGCAGTGGTATTTCTAACGTCAGGACAGAATATGACAATTTTCTAATCAGAAAGCTTATGCTGATATTTTAATCTTTATTAGCCCACTTAGCAAAACGGGCTATTAGCTGTTGCCATCACTTACATGTAGTTTCCCTTGTCCGTTCATCGTAAATATTTAAAAAAAAATGTTCTCCTTAGAAACAACTTTGCTTATTTTATTCAAACTCTACTTGAATTATTACCAAGGTATATAGTTTAAATTTGTATCTGAGGAGTCCAAGGATCAAACAACAAGGCTGAAAAAAACTACTGAAAAAAATAAGGGTAAATTGCTTTTTTCAGCAATTAACTCTCAAACCGTTATAAATATGAAAAAATACGCCGGGGACAATTTTCAGCATGACAAAATCTACTTACTTTGCGATTTAAAAGAAAATCAAACATCCGAGTTTAGAGTTATTGCCCCTTTTCCGTAATATTTTCGTATTTTTTTCACGTGAGATAGATATTGATATAATCTCACACATTTTTCAATTTTTTAGTTCAGTATAATTATACAGTTATGGCTTTTAGTACGTCAAGTTAACATTGTAAAAAAGCTAAGCATATCAAGACTGATCACGTTGTCAACTTAAAAGAAAATCTAAAAAACCTGTAGGGGAGTAATTGAAACAATGAAAGGATATGGAGTATATGGACATGGAGAGTGATTTGTCAAAGTTTTGTGTTTATATACATTTTGTTTATATTTCAAACTCCTTTTGAGAAAGGCATTAAGATTATTATTTAAAACTGTTGAGCATGTCAACGACTAAATTGCATCATCATGGTCAGTATTCAGACAAATCTTTGTACAGAAATACCTAAATACCGAAGTTACTGTGAATTTACTTTCTGCATATGCGCATTTCGACAACTTATGTCTCTTCAGTGCAGATAAAATCAAAACGTTTGGAAGACCATCAGCTCAAAGATGTTTAAAAACTGATAGAGAACAAAAAACCAAATATCAAAAAAATGTCAAACGTTAGAAGTTCTTACACATTAGAAATGATTTGAGATAGAGGTCAAGTACTAGTCCTAAAACATGTTCACCATCGCAAGGATGACACATATTATCATCACGGTCAAAGTTTTCATACGAATGATTATGGAAGTTATTGTCCTCAAAATGTCAAACTTTATCGAATATTTAACATGTTGTCTTGTATTTCATCAATGTTTTTTGATAGAGGTGAAGTTTAAATTGCAAACATATAAATCATGTCTATGATATCATTTTATAATTATAGTGGACGTTTTCAGTAATAGGAGTAATTGCATTTTTATCATCAAATTTATCATCACGGTCAAAGTTTTCATTCGAATAATTATGGGAGTTATTGCCCGGTCAAATTTTTCATTCGAATAATTATTGGAGTTATGGCCCTTAAAATATCAAACTTAAGGAATTTTTTCACATGTCGCTATGTATATCAAAAATGGTTTTGATTGAGGTCAAATTTAAAGTGGAAAAATATTAATTATATGTTGGATTTCATGTTATCATCATCCCAAGCCTTTTCCGTAAAAGTGCGTACCCTGTTACCTTCAAAATACAAAAATACCAAAGTTGCAAAAATGAATAGTAAATTTAGTTATGCTGTACACGTGTTTCAAGGAGTAACCTCTCATCAGCAGCATCAAAATCAAATAATATGGAAAGCCATAATCAAAAAATTGTAAACAAANAAGTACTCATTACCAAAAATATCGAAATAGGAAGCCAAATCCAGTACTAAGGACATCCACCGAGTGCCATACACGGAATGAAGCCGTAGTATTTCTAAAGGGTTAGAATTTGATAAAACGGTAAATTTCTATAAATCTCTAGGTAAATTTTCGTGCCAGACAAGTCTGACTATTGGACTGGTGAATACCTTTTCTGGTCCACCAGTAGTGCCATCGGTCCAATTGTTTCAAAATACAAAAATACCAAAGTTGCAAAAAATGAACAGTAAATTTAGTTATGCTGTACACGTGTTTCAAGGAGTAACCTCTCATCAGCAGCATTAAAATCAAATTATATGGAAAGCCATAACCAAAAAATTGTAACAAAGAAGTACTCATTACCAAAAATATCGAAATAGGAAGCCAAATCCAGTACTAAGGGCATCCAACGAGTGCCATACACGGAATGAAGCCGTAGTATTTCTAAAGGGTCAGAATTTTGATAAAACGGTAAATTTCTATAAATCGCTAGGATTATGTCATTTAAAACGTTTTTTTATTTCAGAAATGATTTTAGATGGAGGCTAGCTAAAATTTTTTATTGTGACCAGCTGTGCATTTTTTCTTAATAGACGAACTTGTCTTGGCATCTGAATCGGTTTTTAGTGGCCCTGTCTACAGCCCTGTCCGGTGCTTCCAAAGGTAGCGGAAAGGGGAACGCCCCGTTTATGCAAGGTTGTCGGGTTAAAATACGGAAAGCCTGACCACGAACCATTGTAGCCAAACTGTATGGAGAAACGCCAACTTCTATGCAGTATAAAAACCTTTCTCTACTTTTTTAAGGAAAGCAGACTCAGTGGGAGTCGAAAAAGGGATTAATTTCCTGTTCATACCCATTTCTCATATTTTCCAATCGCAATCAAAACTCGTCCCTTCTACAAGTATTTAGTTTTTCTTATATTTTTATCGTTGATTATTTTCTTCTCGTTCTGATATACCTGAAATAATGTTCACTGGACGTTAAACTCTAATTAATCAATCAACTGAATTTGGCTGAGAGAATTTTATGGGGGTGATTGTCCGTAGATTATCAAATTTTAGTGAGTTTTATATTAATGAGGGAGATACTCCTTAAACTAAGGAGTATCTCCCTCATGCATAGCTCTGTCCTTAGCTAATTTTGGCTTTACATTTAGATCATATTTGGTTATTTGTTCTCTATCAGTTTTAAATATCTTCGAGTATATGGTCTTCCAAACATTTAGATTTTATCTGCACTGATGAGACATAAGTTGTCGAAATGCGCATATGCAGAAAGTAAATTCACAGTAACCTCGGTATTTAGTTATTTGTTGCGTTTTTAATTTCCAAAACGATTTGAGAAAGAAGTAAGTATAAATTTTGACGGGTAAAAGTTAAGCATGCCAAAATCTACTTACCTTGCGATTTAACAGAAAATCATCATCCAATTTACGGGTTATCTCCCCTTTTCCGTACAATTTTCGTATTTTTTTTTACTTTTAAAATTTTAGAAATTACATGTATAACAGTTTAAAGTCAAGTTAATATTGCAAAAATGCTAAGCATATCAAGACTGATCACGTTGTCAATTTCAAAGAAAATCTAAAAACCTTTATTGGAGTAAATGTTAATAATGGAAGGATATAGAAAAGATGCAATTGACGTCTTTTATTTGACAAATTCCGTGATTGTGTTTATCTATTCAAATTCGAGTTGAAATATAGGGTAAAACTTTATTTTGAAAATGTTCACTATGTCAACGACTACATTACATCATCATAATAGAAGTTTCAGACGAATCCTTGTGGCAGTCATTTCCTTAAAATTGTCCAATGTTAGAGATTCTTACAAATGTAGTCTTGCTTATCAAAAATGATTTGCAGTTATTTGTTATCACTGGGTCGATGCTTTTGCTGGTTGACTGTTACTCCCCGAGGGTATTCACCAGCCAGCCCAGTAATCAGTACTTCGGTGCTGACCTAAAAGCCGATTCTGTTTGGAACCTTGCAATATCTAAAATTTTGTGAACTTTGTTGAACTCTAAGGAGTATCTCACAGCACACCCCTTAGCTAATTTTGGCTTTACATAACAGTCAAAAGTTTACACTGCACACCCCTTAGCTAATTTTGGCTTTGCATTTGGATCATATTGGTCATTTGTTCTCTATCAGCTATGAACATCTTTGGGTTTATGATATGCAACATAGATAAGATTTCATCACAACAAAGGTTGCAGTTATGCCAATTTCAGTTCCGAGTCTTAAATACAGTAACTTTTTAAAATTTCTATTATTGTCATTATTTGATGCAGCTTTTTGTGTGATTCATTGTTTAAAACTTTATTTACACAAAATATGCAGTAAATCAATATTGAGTGAATAAAATGTGAAACTGTGACGTTACTCACGAAATTGGTGCGAATTTTGTTTTACGGTTATCTCTTTTTCATTTACCATTGTATATCATTTAAAATTGAAAATCGAATACTGTTTTTATTTGATTTATGCATAGGGGTTATTATTTGTATTTGATGCATTATATTATTTTTGCGAAGAATATCTCACTTTCATTTACAACAAAACCCCGTGTCTAACGTTACTAATCAAACAGCATATAAATGTTTAGCCATATAATTTTTTGTTTTTTATTATTCCGATTTTCACTAAACATTGCGTGAGGGGTGCCATCTTCAATCCCTTTATATCACTTTATCCGTTATTTCGTCAGACAAAAATTGAAACCTGCAGCGTCCATTTTGTATCAATGTTTGGTATATCCAACGTAAAAAACTGCCGAGAAAATACTGATTACTTAATTACAAAGCTGTGTCTTTAGCTGATTTTGGCTTAACATTTAGATCATATTGGTTTTTTGTTCTCTCTCAGTTTTTACACATCTTTGAGTTATGGTCTTCCAAACGTTTAGATTTTATCTGCACTGAAGTGACATAAGTTGTCGAAATGCACATATGCAGAATTTAAATTCACAGTAACTTCGGTATTTAGTCATTTGTTACCACTGGGTCGATGCCACTGCTGGTGGACTGTTAGTACCCGAGGGTATTCACCAGCCCAGTAGTCAGTACTTCGGTGCTGATCACTGATTCACTTCGAATGCTACCGTACGTACTTGATTAAAAGAAATAGTAAGATTCGATCTAATTCATTTTAAGATACTTTGAATTGGAATTTCCCCCTTTTGAGCACGTGCATCAGTTGGACATTACGTATTATTTCTCTTTAGTGATTGGTTCATCGTATTGTTGTGTATATGCTTGCACAGGGTCAGTTCATTGTGATTGGTTATTAAAATTGTGACGTACAATGTTTATGTATCTGTCAATGATCTTTGTCTATACTGAATTTTGACGGCTTGTAAATATATTCAATGACGGAACGTCAGCTTTGTGTAACGTCAGGTAGCACCACGGTCTTTTTGTAAAAAAATATACGCATGTGCTAAAAATATTGTTGGAATTACAACATACCTTTATTTCCAGAGCAAAAAAAAAGGAGTCATATTAGATTTTACATTATTTGTTGTCGAAATGCACATATAAAGAATTTAAATTATCAGTAACTTCGGTATTTAGTCATTTATGACCACTGGGTCGATGCCACTGCTGGTGGACTGTTAGTCCCCGAGGGTATTCACCAGCCCAGTAGTCAATACTTCGGTGCTGACCCGAAAGCCGATACTATTTGGAACCTTACAATATCTAATTTTTTGTAAATTTTGTTGAAAACTAAGGAGTATCTCCCTCATGCAAAGCTCTGTCCTTAGCTGATTTTGGCTTTACATTTAGATCATATTGGTTATTTGTTCTCTCTCAGTTTTTATACATCTTTGAGTTTATGGTCTTCCAAACGTTTAGATTTTATCTGCACTGAAGAGACATAAGTTGTCGAAATGCGCATATGCAGAATTTAAATTATCAGTAACTTCGGTATTTAGTCATTTTAATAAGATTATTGTTTTTTTAATTTCTGAAATGATTTTAAGTAGAGGTTAAGACTTTCAACATGGCAAGCTTAACACTATGTCTTGATAGTCGAATTTCTCTGGCACCCGAAACCGATCTTAGAGGCTCCGGCCAAAGAGTTCCCAGGCGCATCCCAAGATGTTGGATAGGGTAACGGCCTTTATATGCAGGGTTGTCGGTTAATAATACGGAAGGCCTGACCACGAACCATTGCAGCCAAACTGTGTTGAAACGCCACGTTCCATTCAACGTCAAACCTCTTCTGTATTATTCTAACCAAAGCAGACTCAGTGGGAGTCTCATAGAACGCTTAATTTCCTGTACCCATTTCTCCCCTTTTCCAATCGCAATCAAAACTCGGTTATATTTCTTTCTTTCTTCTTTTATATTTTTATGTTTATTGATATAGTCAGAAATGTTCTGATAGAAGTAATATTAAATTGCGCAAATGTTTAGGATTTCAAAGATAACATTTTCTCGTCATATTTTTCGGGCAAATCGTATTTGGAGTTATTGCACTTTAACTTCAGATTTGATTGTTTTTATATATTTGGTCATATGTGTCAGAAATGATTTAAAACAGAGATCATATTTAAATTGCGAAAAATGTCCAGCATGTCGAGCTTTGCGTTTCAACCTCATCATGAAAGCTGTGCATCAAATCTTTGTAATAATCATTGTTCTTCTAGTTGTTTGTTTAAGCATTTTTACATGTTGCCTTTTTGTACATTTTGTACTTCTAAATTATTTGAGATATTTAGTTGAAAAATAAAAAAATGGAAAATATTTGATCTGGTCGAGCTTCCAGGAACAATTATTTGAAATTATAATCATTGTATCTTCCAACCCCGAAAAAATTCTAGACAAAGGATGGTTTCAGTTCTTCGTGGATTTCAGACAGGTCATTAAATTTGTTTCAAGAAGGTCAAATGTAGAGTTATGTTCATAGTTTATGGTAATCTTAAATGAGGATAGAACTTTCCAGACACAATTTTGAAAAAAACATTTAAAGACCGTTGTGCTTAACTTTGGTTTTAAATTGTTAGTTTCAGTAGAGTAAGTGAGAACCGAACCGTCAATCAAAAGAACGAACAATCCATGGACAATGGCAACATCGGACATACTAAGAAAGAAGGACACCACTTAAGTACGGGACAAAAAAAGAAAAATGAAGACACACATACAGATGAACAACACAGACCCAATAAAAACCATGGGTGAGATCAGGTGTACCGGTAGAGTAAGCAGCTCCTGCTTCTTATAAGGCCCCCGCCGTGTTGAACATGTCAAATCCGGTAGAAAAGTCAAATCCGATAGAGGAAAACAAACTTTATTTGCAGAGGGAAAGATCTGTTGTCGTCTTGGAAACAGATATCCAATAGCGATCCACAAAATCGTGATGTCGACCGTAAAACTTCTGTAGTGATGACTTTAAGTTTTTGATAACGTACCCTTGCTTTAGTAGTCTATTTGTAAGCAACTGAGCTCTATCAAGGAAGTCACTGTAACGACCACAAGCCCTTGAGTAGCGAATGAGTTGTGAGATGTAAACTCCATATGCTGGTGCTTTTGGAATGTTGCTACAAAGAAAAGGGAAGTTGACTATTGGAAAAGTGAAGTCATCGCGTTTGTCATACAGGCTAGTTTGTAATGTACCTCTGTTGTCAATTTCAAGATAAAGGTCAAGGAACGAAGCCGATGTGGAAGTATCTGTAGTATCCTTAATTTCAAGCTCTTTTGGATAAATAAGATGAAGAAAATCACCAAAGCGAGGATTGTTTAGTGATAAAATATCATCTATATAACGGAAGCTGAAATTAAAGGAATGGGCCAGTTTTTTGTCTTTATTTTGACAAAGCCCTTTTATGAATTCAGCCTCATAAGAGTAGAGAAACAGATCGGCTAAACGAGGTGCACAGTTTGTGCCTATTGGAATTCCAATGGTCTGTTGAAAAACAAGTCCTCCAAACTGGACAAATATATTGTCGATCAAAAACTCTAACATTTTTATCACTTCTTCCTCTGTGTATTTTTTCTGTGATTCTGAGTCATATTTCACAAAGTATGCTTGTTCTCTGCCTATGACAATGTACTTATATCTTCTATCGCCGTTCTTACGGGAGAAACATCTATGAATTATATCTTCCAGCCGAGATTTCAGTTGATCATGAGGAATGGTAGTATAAAGTGTGGAGAAGTCAAGTTTTAATGCTGTTGCAATGCAATAATGATATAGATTTCAGGATGTCAAGCAGATCTTTAGAGTTTTTTAATATCCACATTTCATTTACACCACTTCTTGAAAAGCTAGTATCACATTATTTCTGAAGGCCCTCTTTTACGGCTGTCAAGATGGAGGTTAAAAGCTTAGAAAGAGGTTTTGTGGAACATTTTGCAGATCCATCGATGTATTGTTGTTTGTATGTGCATATGTAACTTTGGTAACCAGTACAAGGAAGGAAGATCTTTATATTGTTTTCCCATAAGGATAAATATTAATTATGTTTTAACCTGGCTATTTTGGATCAGGTTTGGACCTGCCGAAAATTTGTAAACATGAACCATCAAATGACTATTGTGAAAACATTTAGAGTTATTGTTTCAGAGAAGAATTCAGTATCGTACATTCTCCATGGATGGTCACTTGATCGAGTTAAAAACCAGTCTGTTATTTTTAAGTTTGGATTTGAAAGTCGCAGGGTCGATCTTAATATTTGTTTCCAAAAGGTGCAGTGTTCATCTATGTTCCTTTTGCCCTCCTCAAACTTGTGCATATTTTAAAAACTGTTGACCACGTACGGCGGTAAGTATTTTTTTTCACCTTCACAGTAACTTCGGTATTTTGTTAGTTATTGTTCAAAATAACTGAAAGTACTTATAAAGGATAATGATATATTTTATCTTAGTTTTTATACTCAGTAATCGATCTGTACGGGAACCAAAACCACAAAGAGTTGTTACAGCTAAATAAATTCGCTGATAATGAATAGAATATCGATAATTGCATTGCATTGAGATAACAATCTCACACACTACGTCTTATTATAGATCATAAGTAGTACGAATACCTTTCATTCTTTTATTATGTCTCTCTTCCCCGAAGGGAGTCATATTGAATTACTTACTCTTCTTTTCTTCTTTTTCGTATTCCAATACAGCCTTGTCCTGAGCATATATTTTTTGTCTGAGGATCCATTAGATTTTAATTTCAAAATTATCAATTTTCCTAACATGGACAGTAATATTTAAGCTTCTCCTGCTTACGTAGTGTATGTTTCACAGTTGATTCAATACGCGAGAGCTAGCGAAAATTATTTTCCCATTCTCATTCCACATTTATCTCCATGACCGTCTTATTAATTAAGGCTTCAAAAAAGTTCGTCTCATACCATCATCAAACAGATCTTTAAAAGATATCAATCCCTGATGGACAAATTGGAAGTTTTGGTCCGAACTCTGATTCAAGATTCTTTTTCTTAGCACTGGGATCGTCCGGATGATCATTTCTTTTAACTGTATTCTTTGGATGCGTTTAAAAAGAAACAGTAGTGTTTCATCCCAAAAAGAATTAAAAAAAATAATAAAAATAAAAAAAATAATAATAAAACTAAAATGCAAGCAGACAAAAAAATCTAATGACTTGTAATTCAGTACCAAAAACCGAGACATATACACATATGTAGATAAGTATCTTTATGTCTCTGCGAAAAACCTTTCTGTTGATTTTTACCGCCTTCTACTCTAGTTGCAAACACTATATATAGTAAGCTATCAATATCTTGCTTGCATGCATCATAAAGATGGAAAACAGCAATTCTACGTTTTGACACTTTGATTTTATTTTAGCAGTATTTTTTTTTACTTTACATACTTTGATTCTTTTTAAACAGAAAAAAAAACTATGTGTCAATGTAACTTTTTCAAAATAATCAACAGTCAGTATTATAATAATATTTTATGTAGTTTTAAACACTAACTATAGAAAATAGCAGCTAGAGTAATGGATAATATTTTATTCATTCCCCTTCGGGTCAATGTTAAATGCAACATAATTATATTATTAATATTTAAAATACAAACATACCGGAGTTGCAAAATACACGGTAGATTTCGTTATGCTGTACACGTGTTTCAAGGAGTAACCTCTTACCAGTAGCATTAAAATAAAACAAGAGGCTCTCAAGAGCCTGTATCGCTCACCTGGGTCATGGCTGACACATTAAGTCAAAATAATCACAACGTTTAAGGTTCTCATTTTCAAATTTGTTTATTAATGTTTAAGGGTCTCATTTTGAAGTTTGCTGATGTT
>MJUU01043147.1:59657-81785 GCA_002080025.1 Modiolus philippinarum
TTTTCTTCAAAACTTCAGAGTATGTAGATCTTGATATGCTGAACATTTTTTTCAAATTTACACTTCACCTCTATCTGTTACAGTTTTTGAAATAAAAAATAAAAAATGCATAAATTTTGAAAATTTTACGGAAAAAGGGCTATAACTCTGAGACGGTTTTTCCGATTTTCTTCAAAATTGCAGGGCAGATAGATCTCGTCATTATGAACAATTCTACACCATGTCAGATTTTTGATATCTGCAAGGGTTTTGAAGTTATTTGCCAAAAACAGCATTTTACCCCTATGTTCTATTTTTAGTAACAGCGGCCATGTTGTTTAGTCCTCGGACAAACCGAACACAATTTTTAAACTACATACCCTGGTGATGACCCAGGGCAAGTTTGGATTAAATTGGCCCAGTGGTTTCAGAGGAGAAGATTTTTGAAGAAAAGTTTACGACGGACGGACGGACGGACGACGGACGGCGGACGACGGACGCCAAGTGATGGCAAAAGCTCACCCTGGCATAGCCAGGTGAGCTAATAATATGGAAAGCCATAATCCAACAGTAGTCAAAAATGAAGTACTCATTACCAAATACATCGAAATAGGATGCCAAATCCAGTCCTAAGGACATCTACCGAGTGCCATACACGGAATGAAGCTTTAGTATTTTTAAGGGGTTTGAATTTTGATAAAAACAGTGAATATGGATTATGTTAAAGTGATCCATAATAAATGAGCAGTTTGTAGTTTTTAAAATGGAGAGTCTTAATTCTTCGACTAAGATTAACACAAAGTCCCTAGTTCTAAGATATCCACAAGTACTAGCCATCCTTAGTTTAAAGGTTGTCTTTTCGCAAAATTTTAATGTTCCGGGTATTTCGTTATTTTTCAGCAATTACGATTCTTAATAGCTTTTCCATAGAAGATAATCGTCTGCTTTCTTTTTAGCTTTTCACCGAAGATATAAGGATCAAGGAATCATTTGATTAATTTAAGCTTGATTTGAAAACGAAATTAGGGTACTATTTTCATAAAAATATAAACAGCCAATCGAATTTTGTATTCTAGCCATTGCAATGTAATGCATGCTCCTTGGCGTGTATTAGAACAATCCAGTGCTTGACAAATGTTTCCAAAAAAGAAAAATTGACAGTTTAACGATAATGAGCAATTCAACTGAATGCCATTCCGGCACTTGATTGTTTAGTCTAGATCTTACCGATAATTTCAAGCCTTTCACAATGCACTCTTCCGTCTGTCATTTTTGCTTTTCCTGTTATCATGTCATTTTATGGTATTTTTTGTGTAGAAAATATGTAATCATCTGGTTCATTTAGGATTAATTTTGTCATCTGATGTATATTATTCCAGCATTTATCAGACAACATAGAAAAATATCAAAATGTCTGCTTTCAAATGCAAACTTCATTGTGCAAGCATGCAGAAAATTTCAAATAAAATTAAAAAAAATCAATAATAAATCATGCTCTTAAATTAATATGTATACTTTAAGCGGATGACAAATGATATATTTCTCGTTTTTCTGTAACATATGTACTGAAACTGCATTATTCTTTTTTTATTCACTATGTAGTGGAACATAGAACATCGGTGAAAGGGGGTCACAGAGCACACTGTCAAATGACCAACTAAACAATGTGAGTTTCAGTGATACAACAATCGCAATCTTGATCAAACATCAAAAATAACTTTTTGTCACAGTTTCTTCGTATATCTCTTGCAAAGCTATCTATTGTTGTTGTAACTGTCGTTTTGTCAGATTATTTTTGTATTTGTGAAATATTTAGGGTGTTTCTCTAAATACGATTAAACACCTGATAAGAACAAATTACAATCTATACAAATTTTATTGTCCATTGTGTATGACCTTACCGGTCTATAAGTTCCTATTGTGTAACCAATTTAACAATTTGAGTAGTCTGTACCTGTTATTTTTTTACCAACGTGTATTGCTATACTACAACATATATTGGAAAAAGTTTTTTGAGGATTGCTTTTGTTAGCTATTCAACACACTCAGGGTCCTTTTTAATTTTCCAACAATATTATTGTATATCAATCTGTTAAGGCCTGGAGAGGTTGACCAGTTGGTCAAAAAATAATAGGTGCAGACTACTCAAATTGTTAAATTGGTTACACAATAGGAACTAGTAGACCGGTAAGGTCATACATAATGGACTTTTTTACCTTTTCCGGGCCATTTAGGGCTTACTTTATGGTGTGAGGTTCGTCACTGTGTTGAAGACCATACGGTGACCCCTAGATGTTTTGTTTTTGGTCGTTTTGGCCTGGATATGGGATGTTGTCTCCTTGACATTTACCCCATTTCCTTTCTTTTTCATATTACAAAATAAAAAGCAATGTTATTTTCTTAAACTGCTTGAGACTATGACCCCAGGGTTAATTTCTCGAGATTCTCAAAAGCCATTCTTTTGTTTATTTTTTTTTAAATTGTTATAATTGTCTGTATTTAACTTTACTCATAACATATACAATTAAAACAATCAACATCCAGCCATAAGTTGGCTTATGAGACCCAAAATAAAAACTTTAAAAGTTCATCATATTCCATAGTCTCTTTTCGCTTGTAAAAGTTAATATAAAATCAAGTATAAAACAGCATGTTCATATTTACCAGTAAATATTTACTTATTTAACGCTGTCTGATGTTTTGTATCTATATAAAAAAACATCTCCCAAACTTTGTACCTGTAATTTGAGATTTTTCAACAAAATTGTGTATATAAGAAGTTATTAAATGCAATGGGCAAGTGCAAAAAGACTTCATATTCTTCACAGAAATACAACTTGCTGATAAAATAATTTCACGTAATGTCAACTAAATGGTCTTACAAGTCTTTTCAATTCTTTGAGCTATTTTTCATTGGAGAGTTCTAATGAGGGATAATATTATTATCTGAATATACTTGGATTTTTTCCGTTTTTCATACATTACTCGGTATATAGAGTCATCGACTGAAACATACTACATTTTTGTTGACCTTTTATTGAATAATTGTTCATTTCGCACTGCATATATTTCGTCATAGGTGTACGTCAAGTTTTAAAGATGACGACTATTCAGTTTGAGAATGTAGTAATGTAATCATCGTAGATTTGATTACTTTCACCTCGGAAAAATTAGAGCCGTATTAATTGCTGTGTGCGGGGTAATTGTTTGAAGGGACATTCGTTACTTTTTGTCTAACTTGGTATTATTATTAAATTAACCTTTACATCTAAAGGTTAATAGGTATGTATATAACAGCTGTCATTTTTAATTGTCTGTTATGTTTGACTATAATTAAGACCAATAACTATGAACACTATATGCAAACACAATGTCAGAATAAAAAAAGGTTTACGGATCGATGCTTCTACTGCTTTATTGTATTGTTATTGTAATTGACTATTGCTTACGATGTTTATTTGGCAAACTTATAAGTTTGATGCAGAAAGAATAGTCAATTGAAAAATATATGCTAAAAAATTCTGTCTCATGCGATCAATAAAAAAATTTTTTAATAGATATTAGCCCCTTGTGGAAAAATTTGAAGATTTGGCCAGAACTCTGATTTAATGATTTAAGATTCTGTTTTACTTAGTACTGGGATGATCATTACTTTTAACTATCCACTACCTTTCAATAACAATTGATGTTGGTTGCTACAGGACACTATCGCAATGGAGGGAGGTTTGTCGCGCCATAAAGCCACAATTTCTTTTCAAATGCCTGTACCAATTCAAGACAATTGCGGTTGACAATTTTCCTGATTTGTCTTTTTGGGCGCTTATCAACTCTGTTCGGTAATTTTGTTTTTACCCCAATGAATATCCAGGTTTACTTCGGTTCTCAATGTCTCTTGTGAAACCATTTCCTATTGCTTTACAATTGAACCCATTTACAAGTATCCGCTTTAGCAAATAATGCCTTCTTAGTACATGGTAAACAAACATGTTCTGATCGGTCAAGATAATAAGTTTAGGAACATTATCGGATTAAAACTTATTATACATATTTTGTACAACTTTAATTTCAGAAACGGTGACATGTCTACTTGTTTGAAGGAAGCCATTATTATTTCTAATAAAATATCATTCATTTCTACACTCATATAAACTTCAATCTAAAGGCATACTTCAAATAGATGGAAGACTTCCAATAGTGCCAATAGAATATGCACTGGTGCTAATCAATAACAGAACCTAAACACTGTCAACAAGTCCATTTATTTAATCAATAAAATGGAGGCTTTCAAGAATACCTTTTTGCATTATAACGGTTAAGTATTTTTTTAATGAAATGGATAAAACTTGCCAAATTAAGTATTAGCCTAACAATTAAACCCACAATATTACAGTTAAAGATCATGACAATTCACATCCAACACGAATTGATACAGTATGATAAAGACAAAAACAAATAAACAATCAAAGCTCCGATGCAGCTGAAACTCGAAAGCCTTGAAAATCTACACGTGGCAAAACCTCATAGTCATTCAAAGAACTGCTGCATACGTCTGCATGTATTAAATTATTCCGTAATACGTGAAAATAATCGGATTGTGTGATTTCGTATGCATGTCGATTTCATTGCTATAAATATATGCAATACACATGTCACACGTAAACAAATGTTATTTTCCTCTTTGACAAATTACTGCGCAGATGGGCGTTGTCCGAGACGCAATATAAAAAAACGAGTAATTTGATAAACATACATAATGTTTTCAATTTAATATAACAACACCAAATGACTTAATACCGAAGTTACTGCGAATTTTGATTCTGCATATGCGCATTTCGACAACTTATGTCTCTTCAGTGTAGATAAAATCTAAAATGAAGAAATATAACTTAAATACACAATGTATACGATTTTGAAAGAAACTTGCGCACTATTTTTTATCGGAAGCACGAAGATCATCTTTTAGAGCTGTTAATAGTCTTGAAGCCTCACGTGATTTTTTCATTCTTGTCATTTTAACAACTCTCCAGCCATTTCATGGGCTTCGAGTCAAAAACGCCACAAAAGCAGTGTGAACCTCTAAAAAAACTATGCCTTTTAAATTAGTGATTTATTTTATTGGCAACACTAAATATAAAAACTGAATAGCATATTTTTTAATGGGAAATGAGATCTTATGAGAAAATAATAGATGCTTTCGAAAAATATGTTTGATTATATTCATTCTATATGATCATATTAACAATGAAAAGATATGAAGAAAATGCACACGAGACAAAGTTTTACACTATGCCATGGAACAACGCTTATATTGTTGTTCTTCATATGTACATGTATATGTTTCTATTTCCGTATGTAAATTCAGAAGAAAATGGCATTTCAAATTTTAATTTGCAATTACTTAGCAGGATTAAGACCAATATCCCCTGTAAACATATCGTAAAGCTAGATAATTTACCACTATAGACATAAAATATTCTCGTGAGAGGTCGTATCCATAGATGCCTAGTCAAATTTATCCGATTAAATGCAACAGAATTATTAATACTGACGACAAAAAGGAGTCCACAAGACGGGTTAAAAAGGAAAGTTGAAAAGTCAGTTTCATTGTCACTCTAACCAAAAAAATGCATAAAAATATAACCAATTAGCATAATAAGGGTTATATTATTCCTAAAAGGTTGACATCTTTTACTTTACTTTACTATACTTTGCTTTAATTGGTACTATTACATGCGTTTCCAAACAAATAGGTTAAGGGAGTACGAGTGTCAGAAATTTTGTAATTAGAACTTTTGCTGACCTTTTATTTTGAAGAACTTTGCTAATAGAAGAGGGCCCGCTCATAAACAACATGAGCAAAAAATTTTGAAAATCCATGTTAGAATTTTTGAGATACTTGACGTCAAGACTTTGGTGGGAAACAGTTATCTCTATTCCTTTAATTTCCATTAGCTGTTTATATACATTTTGAACCTTGAAATATTTGAAAATATAATTGGAAGTTTATAAAATATAATACATTGTCTATTCTATGCATTTTTAAGTGACCTTTGACCAAGAAATTATGATACATGTGCAAAAAAGTTTAACCCTGTTTGAATGGATAAAACCCGAAAATAAAGGGTGCTTCTGAAATCTGACGCTCATACTCCCTGAAATTCAGCTCAGTTTGCTTTAAGCTGGGATTTAGTAATTTGAAAATAGATTAAGACTCCTTAAATGACCACCTTTTTAGTTACTCATTGAAAATTCTAAAAACGCTAAGTGGGGTTTGAAATTGAAAAATAAACATCATAAAATGTAAAAAAAAATCATTCTGAATCTCTTTTTCTTTGTTATCCTATAAAATTGATTTATTAATTGGTGTTTTTAATATCGAAGGGGTGTAGTAATAAAATTCGAAGTGTTTATTGGAAAATCTTAAATACCGTTCGTCTTCTCAAATACATTCTCTGAAAACATTTGATTTTCCACACTGTTTACTACACTCCTCACGATAAACTAAAATCATGAATCAAAGGTATCATACAAAATGCCTTTGCTGATTAAAAATAAAATGTATGAGGCTATAAATCCACATTTTTTTCAAAAACCATTTTTATTAAAGGTTAAGTATGCTACGATGAAAAAGAAGAGCAGTATGCTTGATTTTTAACTGATAATATTATTTTTCAATTTGGAGGTGCTATTTATCAACAGCAAGTTGGAATACCAATGGGCATTAATTACGCTCCTGTACTCACAGACTTCTTTTTATATTCTTACGAGACATTGAATTCCTTTAGGGCCTCCTAAAAGATAGTAAAATAAAAAATGCTAGATCCCTCAATCACACATAGATATATTAATGATGTTCCTTCCATCAATTAGGTAACTTATTCCCATTAATATATTCGCTAGAACAAGAGATAAACGAAACGACTGAAACCAAACGATTTACATCTTTTTTGGACTTACAACTTGAATTTGATGAAAATGGTCATTTCAGTAGAAAGGACGATTTTAATTTTAAAATTATGAATTTTCCTTACATGGACAGTAGTATTCCAGCTTGAGTTTATGTTCACATTTAATGTGTTACGCGGTAGCTAGTACAAATTTTACAGACCTTCTCATTATATATAGATATCTCCGTGACCGTGATTAATGAAGGTTTCATACGCTTTTTAAAAATTTCTTGGATAGACATCAGTCCGAAGTTTCGGTCCAAACTCTGATTCAAGATTCTTTTTACTTAGTCATGGGATGATCATTTCTTTTAACTGTTTACGACCTTTCAAAAGCAATATTGCTGTTGAGTTGCTACCGGACACTACCGCAATAAAAAATTGGGGGTGTGAATGCCATATATAAATCCAGTTTAACCCACTATTTCCCTGGAAAATGTTTGTACCAGGTAAGGACCATTGCGGTCAATTTTTTCAGTACCTGATTTGTCTTTTTGTCTCATTGACTACGGCTCTTGTCAACTCTGTTTGGTAATATTGTTATTACTCCCATTTAATTGGGTATTTTACCTTGGTATTTTGTACATACAAGTAACATGAACATTACCTAACATTACACACCTTAAAACTTGGGCTTGTTCATGAACAATTAAAGATTCTTGTGGTAAGGTAACATGGCAAGAGTTAATAACAAGGGATGGAATGTAGGAAATTAAAATGTTTGCCGGAAAACAACTTTTTGTACTTAATTTATGGCTCTTGGATTGGTCTGTATCTTGCACATGCAAATTGTTAACGAATTTGGTTATCAAATAATTTAAAAAAAACTGGTTCATCTAACCAGCTTACGTCATTTTTAACCAGTTCCGTGATAGTCACATTAGAAATGAATAAAAAATGCTTATTAATTTTTCTAAAAACCAAATAGAAACCCTTTTTTCTCTTTTGAATGCTCTTTTTAAATTGTAAAACAAACCAAATTTGAGCTGTAGGATTTAGTCAGCTTGGCAACGAATTCTATATCATAAAAAAGGGAAATAAGCTGAAATAATACATTTTTATGCCATGTTCGTTCCAGCTTTAAGTTCATCTAACCCCCAAAACTCTGTTTTGATTTATATACAAGTTTAATAAATTTGTAACTTTTAATTCTATCTATATAAATAGGAATATCCGGGAGCTTATGGCAGGAATTTCAAAAATGTTTCAATCTACATACGACATTGAAATATCATTGTAAGACTGATATAATCAGAATTAAATACACATTTCATTAATAAATTCTCTTGATCAAAAGACAAATTGACATGTATAAATTGAAAACAATGTAATAAATTACAGCTGCTTCAAAAATGTTACCATTTCTGTAACTCGTTGCGAAACATAAATTATAAATCATAATGTATTTATGAATACAATTTATGTCATAAATAGATAATAAAAATCATATTCATTGTTATGAATGAATTTGTATAAAACTTATTACAAAATAATGTTGATTTACTGGCTTGCATAATTTCACGTGCTAAATACAATACACAAATGGTATCAATCATATTAAATGTTGAACATTATTTATTGTTCGAATATTTATTGCGCGAACATATGCACGTGTATAAATCATGAAATTCTCACGTTTCGTGAATTACTGATCGATATTTTTAGCATATATTAATTGTCAATTACTTTGTTGTGCATTTTGGATGATGTGGAATCATTGTTTCCACGTTTTCCGGTAAAGAAATAGGTACAGACAAAACAAGATGAATACTTCAATTTATAATACTTCATGAAAAAGTGGTCATAAAGTTTGGTACTGACTGAGATGTTGATAATGACCGAGCCGAAGGCGAGGTCGTTTTCTGCATCGTAGTCAATACCACTGTCCCAAGGGCAGTATATAAGTTTCACGATAATGACCACTTTTTCATTAACTATTTTTTTCCTATCATTGAGGAAACCATAACATTTTTTTCACATTCTGCCTTTTATAAACATTAAAGTGTTGTTGTCTGATGAATGTTATCTATACCTACATTGCATTTCATCATTTATTTTAAAAACCCGAGAGACAATTCACTCTAATCGTTTAAGATTGACAAGTGACCGACACAATATTAATCATTCATCATGATCGTTTTGAAATTAGAGACGTAATTCTAAAATAGCGTATGGTATTGCCGGCACTATCACATGATAATGGCCGCTTGACATTTTAATTCACATTAATAAATACCACGTGGACAGGATTAACCAGTAAAAAGAGATACAGTTTCATTGATATGAAATAATAATCCACAGTATATTCAAATATAAATTAGCTCTTGCCAGTGCCAGTACCAAGTCCGGCTACCCCGAGTTCCTATAGTTGTCTTTGTCGTCTGTCATTTTATTGTTTTCTTGTGCAGTTCCATGGTAGATTGTGGCATGTGATTGTAATTTTCGGCCATCATAAGTGTTTCCTGTTATCTTTTCTACATTAATAAATAAATGAAATATGACGGTCAGTTTTAGAGGTGGAGGAAGTCGGAGTGCCCGGAGAAAGCCATTGGCCTTGGGCAGGTAACTGACATGCCTTATCACTTACGATCGTAAGTCGAGTACACCCTATTTTGCAATGTACAAAGTGGGGCGCGACCTCACACCGCGATGTTGATAGACTATAGTGGTTGTATAGGTAGTAGAACTTCCTTAACAACTAGGCCACCCAAAAATTATAGTCGAAACCCTAAATAGCAAAGAGATAATGTATATATCGTCTTAGAAAAAATTTCTGTAAACATATCTATTAAATAAAAAAGGCATAGAATTTCGAAAAAAAAGAAAAAAAAAACATTTTGATATCTTAAATTTTAATTGTGCTGAGATACACTAATGTAAAAATCGAGGTCACCTATTCTTTATGCGCTACATGTTTGAAACCAATGTGACGTGCCAACATGTGGAAGAAAACTTTCTACATCACATAAAATAAAGGATTGTAAAGAACTTTTAATACAAGGGGGATCAGATACTTTCTTATAACATGTGAACAGATACCCTATATTAGGATAACAATGTTATATTCTAAAATCCACATTTAAGAAAATGGAATAATTGTTTGCTTTAGAAGCAATACTGAGGGTCCTCATGGGGGTCCTAGGAATCAAATAATCATTAAATGTTTGCCTTGGTAATCAAATAATCATTAAATTTTTACCTTGGTAATCAATAAAGTTTTGGCATAGAAATAAAAAAATATATAAAAATGCAAGCCAATAATCAAATAATCATCAAATAAATGCCTTCGTAATCAAATTATAATTTAAAAAATGCCCTGATAATCAGGTAATCAAGAAACCCATGAGAGGCCCCAATACTAGATTAAGAGTTTAGATAGAAAAAAATGAAAGGATATGGAGTGAATGTACATGTGACAAATACGTACACGATACATACAAAACTCAAGTTCATCAAATACTAGGCTTTTATTCCTATCTTCATCTTGAGTCGCCTGAGGGTCTTCAACCAGAGGTGAAGAACATTCACCCCCTCCAGTTATATTTATTTTCAGAATGCATAAAATGAATAGGATGTCAAAAGGTTTAAGTGGTACATTAACAATGAAGGGATAGTGAGTAAGTGAGACAAAGTCTCTACAAAATACATGGTAATAATAAGCAATGGAACAGCGCTTTTATTATTGTTCTTCATTTTGAAGTCACGATGAGGCCTTCAATAATGAGCTGTACCCATACCTCATAGTAAGTTGCAAGACCGAACCTTGCACCGGTTTGGGCAGAATTCATTGCTAGATGTCGAGCAACGCTACATCCATGTGATTTTACTTTACATGTTTTGGATAGTGTATGATATAAACCTGAAAAATTATAGAGGAAGAAACATATCAGAGATTCATTGTACCCCTTAAAAATGATAACAAAAATAAATAAAAAAATAAAAAAAGACTTTCTTTTTATAGGGCTTGTAAGTCTCGTACAATTTTGAAACTTCCGTGATCAAAAATTGTATCCGGAAGTTACATTTTTAACAAATATATATGACGTTTCAATCAAAAATTTGATCGTCACAATCCTCTGACGTCCTGTTTTGGCGGGAAAGTTTTCGAATTGCCTATTTATCGTTGATTCTCGTGAGTCACATGACGAGACTTACAGACTCTATTCTAAATAAGAATCTACTTTATTTAAAATATTTCCATTTTCAAAATGATATTAAGCCCCATTTACATGCACAGTTTTACACACATGTGTATTTTTACATAGGTATGCAAATTTGCACTGGTGTGCAATAACTGTATGTAAACGCAACTGCACACGTGTGTAAATTTAACAAAGGGTGTAAATTTGCATGAGGTCAGGGGCAAGTGTAAATATTTTACGCAAGTGTAAATGTATATTTGCACATGTGTAAATTTACACAGTATGCATTTTTAGCATGTAAATGCAAACTAAAAAATGCACACTGTGCAAAATACTGTTTCTGTGTATGAAACAAAAGAAAAGGGTCTTGCATCTTGATTGGAACCGTTAAATTGATGGCCATTAACTGAACTATTATTTCAATTGAAATCATACTTCTCCGACAATTTTGTCTGATTTTGCGTTTTTGACCTATTATAGGGGAAGTTGGACTTTGACTGAAAAATTAAAAGAAGATATAATGCAACTTTATGTTTTTCTATCATTTTACAAACTTCCAAGATCTAATAAAAACTTTCAAATTTTTACATGTTTTTCGGCCCCTTTCACTTCTTGAAATGAGGCTTTTAAATTAAAATACACACCTCAGATTAAATACATATAAATGCATAGTAAAAATACTATTACATACTGGTGTAGTTCTACACACGTGTTAATTTACATATTGGTGTAAATCTTGTACATGTAAATGGAGCTTTAGTCTTAATATACAGTGAAATTTTGACTCTTACCACAGTCCATGGTTATTCAATATCCATTAAATACATCGGCATACGAATACCGATGAAAGATTGAGGAAAGGGGGAATTCAAAAAACATAAATCCTAAATCACTGCAATTCATATCCAACACGAACTGAGTCAGTATGACAAAAACAAAACAATAAAAAAAAAGAACAAGAACGCCACATAACTAAAAGCAGTAGCAGTGTGAACCCCTACAAAAAACTGAGGTATCATCAGGTACTCCAGAAGGGTAAGCATAATCCGCTCACGACACGCATGTCACCCGTCACACAGCCAGTAATAATTATTGTGTTGAAAGGTCTGCTTTGAGACTGATTGGTTAATGTCATTTTCTAACCCTAAGACAAACCAGTTAAGATCAATGGTACGTGTTACTCCTCTAACCCTCAAACAGTACCAAGGTGAAAGTTTGAATTACCTCTATGTTGAAAATGGATAACAGGAAACACCTACAATGGCTGAAAATTATACTAATCACATGCAACAATTTGCAAGGGAACTACACACAAAAAAAAACCGTAGACAACGATAGGAACTCTACGTATATATATTGTATTCCGATAATGACAAGGACAAATCGGTACCACAAACATTACCAACAAACACAAAACTTAAAGATGACAGTGTAGTATACAAGACAACACTAAGAACTAAAGCACTGACAGTTTGAAGTTGAAGCGAATTTTAAACACCAACAAATGGTAACCAGTGCAAAAGGTCAGAAATGGGAATTATCTAGAACAAACAAATCCTAAAGCAGGGCAATTTTGAAAAGGAAAGAATAAGATAAAACGTAATTTAGAAAAATTGATTTAGTGGTGTTCGGCGCTAAGGGACCGACCATTTAACTTGAAAAGGGGGGGGCTATAGTTCTTTTTTTTTAATATTTTTGATCTGATTTTATGTGAAAAAAATATTTTGGCTGCCAAAATGATGAAAAAAAATTTCCTGAATGAGGCTTTCTGCCCAAAAAAATAATGTTAATTTTGAAAAAAAATATTTTGTTGATACGTGTGCAAAAAATAAATAATTTGTTTCGCGCGAAGCGCGAAAAAAATTTTCTGTCCAGAAAAAAAACATACCCCCCTTCAGGTTAAATGGTCGGTTCCTAAACTGCCGAATAGCTCAAGGAGCCTAGTCTGCTGGTAAAACACTGTCACATTTCTGAATAAAAATTAGACTGAAAATTCCCGAAGTGTTTAGTGAAGTATCATCATGGAATCGGTAATATAATTTAGATATCAGTAAACCTCAGTACAAAATCTTCAGCTCCTTGGACCAACAGGTTGACAGATTTGGTTTAGACCATTTGATGATGTTGGCAGCTATATTCATACGGGGAATGACCGAGTGTGTGCAGTTTGTGTATGTAAACGGTAATTTGACGCCACAGCGATACTGCGATGGAATCCTGCAACAACACGTTCTTCTATTATTCAGAAAAAAGGGTAGAATGTTCCAACAATACAAAGCAACTGCTTACATACGGAACAATAACATTCCTGTATTTCCCTTACCATTCAAATCACTACAGAATACTACTGGGACAAATAAACTAGACGCATACGACAACGACATCCACACTTCAATCGCTACAACAGATTCTGATGCTTTACAGGCGGAGCCGACTAACATTAAACAGAAGTTGAACTGGAATCTAACATCATCGACGGGGAGTAACTGCCAGACCCTAATGTCAATTTAAAAGTGGGGCCTTGGTGGCCGAGTGGTTAAGGTAGTTCTACTACCTATACAACCACTGCAGTTTATCACCAATGCGGTGTGGATTCGCGTCTCACTTTGTACATTACAAAAAGGGTGTACTCGACTTACAATCTAAGTGATAAGGTATGTCAGTTACCTGCCAAAGGCCGGTGGTTCTCTCCGGGCACTTCTTCTTCCTCTACCACTAAAACCGACCGTCAAGAGATAGCTGAAATACTGCTGAAAGTGACGTTAAACTCCATAGCAATCAATCAATCAATTTGAAAGTTTTTATTGTTTTAAAATATCTTTTAATCTTTCATAAGTAATAGTATTTATAATCCGCCCAAAAATTCAATATAAAGTTTTTTTTTATACGAGTAGATGTACTAGAACAAAAACTGCACAAAAAACACGTGATTTAGATTAAAAGTCAAGTATAAAATTTCCTTTGACTAATATTACAATTTAATCTTTTTGACAGAATAGTTATTCGAAGGACAAATATATGATTTTCAATTCTAATTGTCTGTATATGCATGTTCTTGTTTCCCAAGAAAATAATAAAGCAGTTGTCTTAACCGAGGATGATTCCAGAAACAAATATAACGACTTTTTGCTTTATATAATTGACATATATATAAAACTGGTGTTTACTGCTACGCTAACTTCACATAATGAAGCTAAATGATTGACTTTACGACAATCAAATTGACAAATCATGTTGGAACATTTCATCCTCTCGTTATAATACTCCAGTCGTATTAGCAGATTAAAGTGTGATTTATGTAATAGATCACAAAGTTAAACTTTTCTCTACAAAATGTTAGCCAGTACATTTACAAAAATGTAAATCAAAAAGACCGGTATTTGTGAAGGGAGTCGCATGCATCACTGATTAAAATATCCAAACGTTTTCATTAATTTAATTCGGAAAATACAAATAAACTGATTAACAAAATAAAATTATGATTTATCAAATTACTCCGAAACCTGTCTAAATGTATATATTTATCGAAGGAAACCCAAAATTCATGAAAGTCTCTAAAAAACTGTCCACGTTTTTCGTGTGCCGATATGTAATCAACAATGACAGGATATGAGGTATCAGCACGGCACATTGTTGATAACCTCACATAGTGATTTCAAACAGAAAAACAACAATAAAAGCATTGTTCCTTTGCTTGCTTTTATTAATATATTCAGAAAAATGATGAGAAAAGCTGCAAAAATTGCAAAACTTTTTTAAATGAAAGCTCCCATGGAGCTGAAACTCGAAAGCCCTGAAAATCTATACCGGCAAAACTTCGTAGTTATCAAAAGAACTGCTGAATAGAAAAGAACGAATTTATATGTTTTACTGGCGTTAGAGAACTGATTTAGTCAACGGGAACGGAAAGTACAATCTATCATTAGTGAATAAAAGAATCACAGACAGTTCCGTAATCACATGAAAAAAATCGGAAGGGGTTATTTCTGTGTGGGTGACCAGTTCCACCTATGTGCTAAATAGCCAATCGAGGTGAATAAGTACCTTCGCTTATTCGAGAACTGGTTCAATAAACACGAACTGAAAGTACAATTTATATATCTGAGTTGTTCCATAATACGCGAAATAATCGTAAGATGTAATTTCGTATGTATATCGAATCCATTGCTTTAAATAGGCAAAACATATGATACAGGTAACAAATGTTGTTTTCTCCTTTCAAATAACTACGCGACGGGAGCATTGAACTAGTTCTTGATAGAGACAAGGACGTAAATACTGTGAATATTTATAGTGTATGTGTACAGCAACACCGCCACTATTAGACATACAAAAGCGGATTTTAAAAGAAATTTACGAACTATATTTGATGAAACATGCAGCTCTTAAGATACGTAAATAACCCTGACGCTCACGTGACATATCTCGGATGACCTTAAGAACTCTCCGCCTTCGGCTTACGAGTTAAAAAGGAATATGAATTTTAGTAAAACAAAAAGTTTGCGTCTCCATTTGAAATAGAACCTTTATATTTATCTTTTTAAGTCAAAAGCTGTAGTTTTTGGCTAATGTTAATCTTCTTTGGACTTCTTACATGTAAGATAAAATCGTTTTCCTATAGAGTTTTCTGATGCACATTGCACACGATAACAAAAGCCAGGACATTATATGCATCAGACAACACCATAGGAAAACTCTTCCCGAATGGAAATTTCATAATTTAGTACATAACAGTACAATGAAACAGAAGTTAAGTCAATTTGAAGTCGTGGAATATTTCTGTTGTTAGGTAAAGTATCCTATTAAAAATATGTTCGATACGGGGATCTTTCGAGATGGGAGCTTTTCTGTGTTTTATAACGTAAACAGGAGGAAAAACTGGTATCAGACTGCATTCCTGCTGGTTCACACATTCGCTCATTATATGGATTACCCTCCCTCCGGGAACTTTGAATATAAAAATAGAATCGTATCGGTTAACCTGAAAGTTGCGTATTGTAGTAACGTCTGGAAGTCCAATAAAATACTTGCTATATGCAAAATCACTGTATTTGACCATCATCAATGATCAATACATTAACAGAAATATAGGATACTAGATTTTAAAATTATATTCCGTTGTTTTATTTGGTCTTCATCCTTTCGCTTATGTTGTAATAATGTCATCGTTAACAGACCATATCTGTCGAGATACATTTTGTTGTGTGCGGGGAAAGAAGGGAAGTTTGGCATATATCTTTTTTTAAAAGTTAACAATCATCTTTAGAAAAGATAAATAAATATGAAGCCGACTATCAGATTTAAATTGTTTTCATCTGATTTTGGAGTTCCCTAAGATTATCTGTTTTCCTTTGCTTTGAAGTCTTGGAACCATCGAATTTTCGCGGCACAATTCAAAATTTAAAACACTGAATCAAATTTTAGTAGTGCTTATCTCATTTCTTCAATATTTGCATATGTCTTGCATGTTATCGAAAATTTCCATAAAAATATTTGTTACATCCTAAAGATTATTCATATGACCTTCACCTTCCTTTTTTGACATTTCTACGACGAAGAGGAAAATGAAAGATGATTACTAATATAGTGCTATTATAACTGTCTGTGGTTTAAGCTAATTTGAAAAATAGTACAACATTGAAATTAAGGCGTCATTATCTACAGGCAGAAAATCACTGTAAGACTAATTTCCGGAATTAAACGTGACACAGATCCCAATTAATGAGTACGTAGAGTTTAAAAAAAAGACTTGCGGTTAGAAATTTTATTTCATCAGAATCTATGGACGTAGACAGCAATATGTAAATTAAGTTTTAATTGCAATGGCTTTGAACTGATACATAAAATTTCAAAAGTTCTGTATATGAAATAGAAAGTTTCTTAGGGGAAACTTTGATTACCTGTGAAAAATAAAGGGATTCGCCGATGAAAAAAAAAAACCAAAGCTACCTGTTACAGGCTAGTTAATTTGCAAAGATATTGAAATACATGCAGAGAGTTTGTGTTATTACATGCCTGTCTACATGTTTAGAAACTAGCATTACAAAATACATAAACAATGAAATGATTCGGGGTAAATGGACATGAGATAAACTGTCTACAAATGCATTTTTTACAAGCAATGGAAGAACGCTTATATTGTTGCTCTTCATTTAAATGCATGTTCCAGAGGTCATAAAAAGTTTAGAATTCTGTCTCCATGGATCAAGTCCATTTTGTAAGAGAGGGTAATAACAAAATTAGCGAACTGAGTGGTCCAGGTTGTAAATAAGGGAAGGCGCAGAAGGCTATTTTTTTTTTTTTTTTTTCGTTTTGAGATAATGGATTTTTTGGAGAGAAAAGGCAAGAGAACGCGATGAAATTATCTTTTTCTTACTACAAATTCTGCACTATTTTTCTGCTATGTCACACTATTATTTTAGCACTAGCCCGGGGTTTTATGGTACAATATAGAGATAAAAAAGTATATGAAAACAGTGGTGTTTATCATTTTTGGAGTGTAAAAAATTCATTGGAAGTTATCGATAAATTGAATGCTTATAATGGCCCTTTTGAATCCCTTGAAAGCTTTGATTTCTCTACCCTCTATACTACCTTACCACATAATCTTATAAAGGAAAAATTCATGCGTCTTATTCAATGGGCATTCAAAAAATCCGATTGTGAATATATATATGTTCTAATTCCTTTAAAACACATTTTAGTAATACAAAACAAAAGAATTCAACTAATTGGACTTGTTTTGATATGATTTCAGCACTTGAATTTTTACTTGACAATATATTCATTCGTTTCGGTAACTGTATTTATCGCCAGGTCATAGGAATTCCTATGGATACCAATTGTGCACCACTTATAGCGGACCTCTTTTTGTACTGCTACGAATCTCAGTTTATGACCAACATCAGCAAAGACCCATCTAAACAGCATTTTAACAACACCTTCCGATATTTGGATGATATTTAACTTTAAATAATGACGACTTCAATACGTATTATAAGGACATCTACCATAAAGAACTTACTTTGAATAAAGCCAATTCTGATAATCATCATTGTCCGTTCTTAGACATCAATTTTGATATAACGAATGGTAAATTAGATACTAAAATTCATGATAAAAGGGATGATTTTTCTTTTCCCATAGTTAATTATCCATTTCTGGATGGCGATGTTCCATTAGCGCCATCATATAATGTTTACATATCTCAACTCGTTCGATTTGCTCGAGTATGTAATAACGTTTGCGATTTTAATGAACGGAATCTTTTCATAACTGAAAAACTATTACTTCAGGGTTTTCGTTATCACAAACTAGTTAAAACCTTTACTAAATTTTATCATCGATATAAAGACTTAGTTCATAAATACAATGCAACCTGTAAAAATCTAATCAAGGCTGGTATTTCACATCCCTTATTTTACGGTAATGTTTTACATAAGAGTAAAAAATACTTAAACTCGCCTAACAAACTTATAAAACCTTTAAATCGTCTAATTCATAAGGGTTATAATTACGGTATTGTCGTCAAGTCATTACGTATGGCCTTCTTTGGTATTAACATTGATTTTTTGATAGGGTCTTTGCAATTTAACTAAACACATTCTAAATTTCTAAAATCTGAATTGCATGGACACGGGTTATGTATTCCGGTATATACATGAAATCATTATTCTAAACTCCTCACAGGAAGGGAACTTGGTGGAAGCTGTATACTGAGGGTACATAACTTACTTTGTCAGTTGGTGATGGGTCTGGAGCTGGCATGTCAGTTAACTGTTAGTAGTCTCTTGTGATTTCATGTTTTTGTCCGTATATTTAGTTCTTTCAGTTTCATTTTTCACAATTGACTCAGTCCTGTTGCCAACTGAATTTTACTGTTGTTACGATTGTTTTTTGATTTATCACATTGGCTGTAGGGGGAAGGTTTGGATCCAATAAAACTAGTTTAACCCCGCTGCAGCAGGTTTGCGCCTGTCCTAAGTCAGGAATTTATTAAGCCTTTGTGTGTCTTGTCCTTTTTCTAGATCTATTGGAGTCTAGGATGATGTTTATTTCGCTGGACTTGATTGCTCTTTGTTCAGGGGCCGACTCCGACCTGCCGTTGGGTGTGGGGTTTTCTCACCGTTCATTGAAGATCTTATGGTGGCTTTGAGTTGTTATTACTCCCCTTTGGGTCGTTATCTCTTTGACACATTCCCCGTTTCCCTTCTTTTTTCTATTAAATCTGTTCTTATCTGAAATCATAAATAATACGTACCAAAATTAACCTTTTCTTGAAATAAATTAAAGATTTATTTCTATCCATGTATAGAACAAACTCCACTCTAAAAGTCCAGCAGTTTTCCTTAAAAACTGTCATCTGAATAACTGTCCATCTTTTTGTCTACAAGTGGAAATTACTATGGTACCGCGACATCTCTTTAATCTCATAAATAATGAATGAAGGGATTTGGAGTAAATCCACACGAGACCAATTTTCTACAAGTACATGTTAAAACACGCAGAGGAACTACGCTTTATTATTGTTCTTCATCTTGAAAATACCATGAGGTCATTGCTCATAACTCATACAATGTAGTAAGTTCAAGACGACCCCTAGCACCAGTTTGAGTGGAATTCTTTCCTTAATGTCGAACAACGCTACATCCATATCGTTTCTGGTCAGGGATGAAGGATTTTCAACAAACTTTAATTAAACTGGCTAATTGCTCTAAAAATCACTGTCATCCGTTGCCCGACAAAAACACTTGACTATGTCTTAAGCTAGTGGACGGTTACAACATATAGACAATCACAGGACACTCATCAACTCGATTGAAAGAAAACTTGGCATTGTAAAATAGAGAGATGTGGGCACTTTAAATAGGTGGTCAGAATTACATGTACATTTGGAATTTACAAAAAATAATGCCAAAATTTGAAAGAATTAGAGTATGTCTATATGAGAATTTCTCCTCACGAACATGTACACCATAACTGAAACATATAGAGAGCATACATCTCTCGCACGAGGAATCTTTTGTACGGACTCCCTACTGCAGGAGAGACAAACTCCAATCGTAAAAAATGAATAAAATGATGTGTAGTAATTGCACAAGAGACAAAGTCTCAACAAATAGATGGTAAAAACAAGCAAAGGAAAAACGCTTTTATTAATTGATGTTCTTCATCTTTCAACCACCATGAGGCCTTCAAAAATGAGCTTTGCTCATACCTCATAGTAGGTTCAAAACGGCCCTTAGGTTGAGAGTCTGCTGCGCTAACCACTACATCACCAAATCCATGTTCAAATTTCGGTTAATTAATATACTTAACTCTCATATTACGTGTCAAAATAAATTTGCAGCTCACTCTATTTTAAATCCCTTTGGTCTCCCACAGAGATGGCGTGGGGAGTGTAATCTGTTTGTAATATCTGTGCATTCGAAGAACAGCCAAATCCCTCGGTGGGAAGGCAATCTCGATATTCATTTCTCTAATTCTAACCCCGTTGGGTTCCTACGATAGACCGTTATATTTTAATTTTTAGGCCCTGCATTAGCGTAAATATTTGCAAATCCGGGGAGATGAACAAGTTTCCACGTTGACTGAATTTATAGACAGTTTATATATATATATGTGTGTGTGTGTAAAAGAAAGGAAATGGGGTAAACAACATCCCATATCCAGGTTTAAACGACACAAAACAAAACATCTAGGGGTCACCATATGGTCTTCAACACAAAGAGGAACCTCACAACATATAGTAAGCCCTAAATGGCCCCGAAAAGGTAAAAAGTGAATATATCAACGGAAACAAACCACATCCAATAATCCAAATATCAAGAAACTAAAATTTTATAAGAAGACATATTCCTGACTGGACAGGCGCAAAAATTGCGGTGGGGTTAAACTCGTTTTTCTTGGATCCAAACCCTCCCCTATGTGTGTTGAATGGCTAAAAATAAATACACAAAAAGACTCACAGTAAAAATAAAACTAGAAAAAAGTCCAACTTATCAAGACGAGTACCCTTACAATGAAGTACATAAAACATGAAGACAATACACACAGGTACTGTCCGGACAATGCTCGCAGTTACTGACAGCTAGCTAAGGACATAATTTCCGTTGACTATGATATCAAGCCTTCTTACATATGAAATTTCAATTGAAATACTTCTAAATAGATTTGGTATAACAACATCATCAATTATGAAAGAAGAACATGATATTGTGCAATGCCAAATACTGCCAATATGAAAAATTGTTTAAATTTAGTTATGGTGTAAAGCATTTAGAGGTGATGATCAATATTTTTGCCAACAAAAACCAGAAGTAAAGATTTAACAACAATGCTGTATTTATATCCTTTATGAATAAGTTTGTTCAACGGATTAATAAGTTTGGAAGGACATTTTTTTGAATTTATGCGCTTTGTAAATGATATTGCCATAGAAGTTTGGATGTGAAATGCCCTGATGTATAAGAGCCCTGCATGTAGAACCAAATTTTCTTAATAAGTCAATGTATCTATAATAAAATTTAGAGAATGTTTTTATCAATTTATGATATCTAAACCCTTGATGCAGAAGTTTTTCAGTGAGAAAAAGATTTCGGTCGTTGAAATCAGAAGCATTACTACATACTCGTGCATATCGAACAAGTTGTGAAATGTAGACCCCGTAAGAAGGGGCTAACGGAACATCGCCGCCGAGATTGGGGAAATTGACTATAGGGAATGAGAAATCATCCCTTTTATCATAAACCTTAGTGTTTAACTTTCCTTGATTTATTGATATATCAAGATCAAGAAAAGGAGTATAATCACTGCTGCTATTGGATTTATTTAAAGTAAGTTCTGCAGGATAAATTTCATCTGTAAATTTAGAAAATTCAGGATTATTTAAAGCCAAAATATCGTCCAAATATCTATATGTATTGTTAAATTTATCCACTAAATGCTGTTTAGAAGGGTCTTTTTGAATTTTTGCCATGAATTGTGACTCGTAGCAATAAAGAAATAAATCTGCTATGAGAGGTGCACAGTTGGTACCCATAGGAATACCTATTTTTTGC
>MJUU01043147.1:82143-96500 GCA_002080025.1 Modiolus philippinarum
TTTTTTACAACAATCCTTGACAAAAAAATAAGTCAAGGCCTCCGCCATTTTACATCACCAACACTTCATGATAAACTATACAAGGCCTACTTAATCCAGTCCTTTGCAAACCCTTAGCATTGCCTCACATTCGCACAAAACGGTACTCTTTACCACTTACTAAATTAAATTTGTGTAAAGAATCTTTAGGAAATTCTGTTACTGATCCATCCTAATCTTCATACAAGTTATTCTCGATATTGTTCAACATAGGTTATCCCACCCTATTAAAGAACACGCAAATGTAGAAGAACACCGTTCGTTCCTACCATTAAGTCTGCAAATAAGGGTTTTAAAAATAATTGCAGCTCGAGTAAACATGTGTAATGGTCTCGTGTTCATTTACTCCGTATCCTTTCGTAAAATATTTAATACAGGAGTTTGACTTGTAATGCAGTGTGGGGTTGGTAAAACAATTCCCAGTGTTTGAGATGTATGCTCTTTATTTTATTTTATATGGTGTACTTGTACATGAGATTATATTTCATGTGTACACTTTATATTTCTAACTATTATCTTAATTCATGTAAATTCTAAAACCTAAGGTTTTACTCCCTCCATCGTAGTTTTATCCTTATCTATATTTGATATAACTGATTATTCGGATTTCGTTTGTTTGTTTGTTTGTTTGTTTTTTTGTTTTTTTTTTTGCATTTTAAACATTTATTGATATTTCCGTGAAATCCTTGCGAAACGATCTAAATTCCGTGAACCACGATCCATAAACAGAGCGAAATTTTAAAACCTTGATTCCCTTTCGGAGTGGATTAAGGCTGTGAGGTCGATGATTCTTAAACGAATCAATCAGCTACGAGGGTCAATGAGAACTAAAGCATCATCAATTTTCAAAAATGCTGATGTGGCCAGTTACTTGTCCTCCATTCAAGACAAATATGTCGTCGTTCCTGCCGATAAGGCCCCAAATAATATCATTTTTATTTGCAAAAATCATTATATAATTGTTTAAAGAAAGAACTTGACATTGATAATCCCAACGGCAATCCAACTTACGCAGCTACTACTCTGTCAAAGGAGGAGATATTACAGAACCATAAATCTGTTTTGCTTTCCTTCGGAATTTCCACCAAGGATGAAGACACAGATCTCCCCTCTTTGTACTGGGTACCTAAGTTACATAAATGCCCATACAAAGAACGATACATCGCTGGATCTGCAAAATGAACCTATATCTAAATTGCTAACCTCCATCTTGACAGCTGTTAAAGAGGGCCTTCAAAAATACTGTGATACTTGCTTTTCAAGAAGCGGTGTGAATGAAATGTGGATTTTGAAAAACTCAAAAGATCTACTTGACATCTTAAACTCCAGATCATTATCACACTGTAACAGCATTATAACTTTCGACTTCTCCACACTTTACACTACTATTCCTCATGAACAACTAAAATCTCGGCTGAAAGGTTTAATTCATAGACGTTTCTCACGTAAGAACGGTGAACGTAGATATAGGTACATTGTTGTAGGTAGAGAACAAGCCTACTTTGTGAAAAATAACTCCGAATCGGAGAAAAAATATACAGAGGAAGAAGTGATTAAAATGTTAGAGTTTCTGATCGACAATATATTTGTCCAGTTTGGAGGACTTGTTTTTCAACAGACTATCGGAATTCCTATGGGCACAAACTGTGCGCCTCTCCTAGCCAATCTGTTTCTTCACTCTTATGAAGCTGAATTCATCGAAGGGCTTCTTCAAAATAAAGATAAAAGACTGGCACAATCCTTTAACTTTAGCTTCCGTTATATAGATGATATTTTGTCGCTAAATAACCCTCGCTTTGGTGATTTTCTTCATTTGATCTATCCAAAGAGCTCGAAATTAAGGATACCACAGACACTTCTACATCAGCCTCGTTCCTTGACCTTCATCTTGTTATTGACAACAGAGGGAGACTTCAAACTAAGCTGTACGACAAACGCGATGACTTCACCTTTCCAATAGTAAACTTCCCTTTTCTTTGTAGCAACATCCCAAAAGCGCCGGCATATGGAGTTTACATCTCCCAGCTCATTCGCTATTCAAGAGCCTGTGTTCGATACAGTGACTTCCTTGATAGAGCCCGGTTGCTCACAAATAGGCTACTTCAATAAGGGTACGTTACCCAAAACTTGAAGTCATCCCTCCAGAAGTTTTACGGTCGACATCATCATCTTGTGGACCGCTATGGGATATCTGTTTCCCACCTGACAACAGATCTTTCCATTTAAAGCTTAATTGTTGTTTCCTCAACCGAATTTGACTTTACTACCGGATTTGACATGTTCAACAGGGCGGGGTGATCTCACCCATGGTTTTATATTGGGTCCGTGTTGTTCAGCTTTGTGTGTGTGTCTTCATTTTTCTTTTCTGTGCTGTACCCATGTTGTGTCTTTGTTTTTTCCTGCCTTTTTTGTTTCTGGTGTTGCCATTGTCCTTGGATTGTTCGCTTTTAGATTGACGGTTCGGTTCTCACTTACTTTTAAACTCCTTATGTATGCTGTAGACGACTACGCCAGAAAATGGATTAAACATGAACAAGATGACGACCTTGATTATCTTTCGGAGTGGATTAAGTCTATGAGAACTAAGGCATTATCCATTTTCAAAAATGTCGATGTTGCCAGATGCTTGTCCTCCATTCATGACAAATATTTCGTTGTTCCGGCAGATTAGGCCCTGAATTATATCATTTTCATTTGTAAAACCATCACATCAATTGTTTGCAAAAAAGAACTAGGCATTGGTTTTAACCCAAGCAATCCAACCTACACAGCTATTACTCTGTCGAAGGATGAGATATTACAGAATCATAAATCTGTATTACTTTCCCTTGGGATTTCAACCAAAGCTGGTGACATTGGTCTCCTCTCCTTGCTCTTGGCACCAAAATTACACAAATACCCATACATACAACGGTACATCGCGGGGTCCACAAAATGTTCCCAAAATAGGAAAAATGAAAGGATATGGAGTGAATGTACATGTGACAAAAACGCACACGATACATAGAAAACGCCAGTTTATCAAGGACAGGGCTTTTATTCCTGTCTTCATCTTGATGTGGCCTGAGGGTCTTCAACTAGAGGTGAAACCTATTATTTCTTTACTATTAACCTCCATCTTGACAGCCGTAAGAGAGAGTCTTCAAAATATTGTGATATACAAATGTACTAGTTTTTCAAGAAGTGGTGTAAATAAAATATGGATCGATCTGCTTAACTTCTTGGGATCATTATCACAGTGTATCAGCATTAAAACTTTTGACTTCTCAACACTTTATACTACCATTTCTCATGCACCACTGAAATCTCGACTGAAAGATTTAATTCATAGATGAACGAAGAAATAAGTACATTGGTATAGGAAAAAGAACAAGCATACTTTGTAAAATGCGACTCAGATATACAGAGGAGAACTGATTAAACTGGAAGAGTTTCTGATCGACAATATATTTGTCAAGTTTGGAGGACTTGCTTTTCAACAGACTATCGGAATTCCATTGGGCACAACTGTGCACCTCTTTTAGCCGAGCCGTATGAGGCTGAATCATCGAAGGGTTTCTTCAAAATAAAGATAAAAAACTGACCCAGTCCTGTTATTTCAGCTTCCGTTATATTGAAGATATTTTATCACTATACAACCCTGGCTTGGGTGATTTTCTTCATCTTATCTATCCAAAAGAAATCGAAATTAAGGATACTACAGATAACTCCACATCGGCCTTGTTCCTTGACCTTCATCTTGAAATTGACATCAGGGGCACATTATAAACTAGGCTATATGACAAACGCGATGACTTCACTTTTCCAATAGTCAACTTCCCTTTTCTTTGTAGCAACATTCAAAAGCACCATCTTAGGGAGTATACATCTCTCAACTCATTCGCCACTCAAGGGCCTGTGGCCGATACAATGACTTGATAGAGCCCAGTTACTTATAAATATGCTACTTAAAGCAAGGGTATTTTACCCATAACTTGGAGTCATCACTAAAGAAAGTTTTCTTCAGTGGACATAACGATCTTGTTGACATTTATGTGATATCTGTTTCCGACATGAAAAAAGATCTTTCGCTTACAAAAAACGTTAGTTTTTCCTCTGCCAGATTTGACTTTACTACCTTATTTGACATGTTCAACACGGCGGTTGTCTTATAAGAGGAAGAAGATGCTCACCCTACACGTGCACATGATCTTGCTCATAATTTTTATTGGGTTTGTGTTATTCATCTTTATATATGTTTGTGTGTGTGTCTTCATTTTTTCTGTGCCGTTCTCATGTTTTGTCTTTGTTTCTTTTGTTTTTTTTTTTTCAATGTTGCCCTTGTCCTTGAATTGTTTTTTTTACTGATGGTTCGGTTCTCATTTACATTAATTGTGAGTTCCAATAAAACCCTAGTTCCTAAAAAGAAACAAGAAAACATTAGAAACAAGGTAAAGTAATATGGGTTTTAATTCATTATTTTCTGAGAGTTTCAATAAAATACAAAAAATGTAATAAATCTAAAATAAGCAATTGCGTTATATTTGAGTTTTGCGCAATGCAATGAGAAATCTCGGTCACTTATCTCCCTGTAACTTGTAATATGTAGTTATAAATAGTCAAAGTGGAGATAATTTTTATTTAAATATCAAGAGGCGTTTGATATGCTTATTGAAATTATATCCACTTTAAATCATAGAAAACTAACTTGATACAGGGAGATAACTGACCGAGGTGTCTCATTCTCACTTTTTAAGCATATATCCTGTCTTTGAATAAATTTGAAATACTCAAATTATCCGACATCTTTGGGCAGAGCTTTACTATCAAAGTAGTTACGAATGGGGTTAATAACAAAATTACCGAACAGAGTTGTTAAGCGCCGAAGTCAGTAAAAGTGCTTTGAAATATAATCTTCATGATCGGATCTACATCCGTCAGCTCAACAGAAGAAATTTGAAAGAGAATCCGTTATATTAAATAGATTATCCATGAAATATCCGGTGTTGGTCAACCTGAAAATGCACTAGAATAAGACCATTTAACTGCACAATGCAATCCTGCTTTGTAAAAGAAATGCGCATTTACGGGCAGAATCATACTGCGCCAAAAAAAAAAATTGTTCACACCACAATCTTATTGCTCAAGTACCTCATTTGCTGCACGTTCCTGACAAGTAGCTGGATAGAAATTGCACCAGTCATAAATGTGTGAAATTTTTGGCTAAGTTTATCTTGTTTAAATTGTAAATTTTTCTATTCGAATATTTCCCTCTTCCTTTATCCGGACCAGGACTGGAAATTTAAGATCATTTAAAATACTGGTCTCAAGTCAATTTAAAAGTCGTAAATTGTCTTTGTCGATAATTCAAAACAATATATACATTGCATATTTCAAACTAAGTGTTGTTGACCTCTATGTATGCATAAGAGGCTTATACTGGTAGCACAGTGCACACACATATTCCTTTCTGGGAATATCTCGTGCTGCGAGATTTTAATAATAATTAATTGCAAAGAAAGATGATTCTATATTAGAATAATGGCGATACTAACAGCTTCTGTGTCTGTACTACGTCTTTAAATGTAAGTCATTGACTGAATCTATGAAAACAAACATTGACCGATGAGAAGAATAAAACTGTTTGTTGTGGTGGCTCGAGTACTTTATTTGTTCTTCTTGCATTGCATGGCTATTCAGGCCACTGAAGTAGGAAAAAATGTGTAGATATTCCCAATATTCTCAAAACTTTGTACGATATGGTGATATAGAAAACCATATATTGTAAACAATGGTACAATATATTTAGAGTATGGTCTGGCTTTTCAAAAATGTCAGATTATAGAGTAAAAAGATATCTATATGGAGTAATATTTTTGATAGATAAGGAACTTGAATTTTAGAATACAATCAAACTTTAAAGTGCTTAATTTATCTCAGTATTGTAGAATGGTTTGTATTTTATGTACAGCTATGATAAAACATATTGAAACATTAAAATAAATGACAGCTTGATTTATTTCTAATTTGAATAGTAAATTAAGAACATATAGATTAGATAAATCAGAATATTGTACAGAAAAAAAAATTGTATAAATACAATGAATTTAATGGTAAACATAGGAGTGTTATGGCTCAATTTACAGCCGGTGTGCCCCGTTCAGAATTGAAACAGGCAGATATGAGAGGTTAAATATACATTTGTAAGTTAAAGGGCGTACTCCTTGTGTAAAGATAATAATCTAAATGTTGTGAATGCTTATCCTTCCGGAGCACCTAGTGATACCTCAGTTTTTGTTGAGGTTCACACTGCTAGTGCTTTAGTTATGTGGCTTTCTTTGTTCATTTTTGTTTTGTCCTTTTCATACTGTCTCAATTCGTGTTGGATATGAATTTACGTGATTTTGGATCTATGATTTCGAAATTCCTCCTTTCATCATTCTTGCAGCGTTATTCGTTTGCCGATGTATTTGATCTTATCATGATCTTGACAATGATTTACCGGAATTGACGTGTTCAACACGACAGGTATCTTATAAGAACCCAACCAGTACACCTAATCTAATCCATAGTTTTAATTGGGTCTGCATGTTCTTAGATTTAGAGGTCCCGTCTTTCAATCAGATGATGTTATATCTTTTTGTTTTTCCACTGCCGATTTTCAATCCAGACCAGAACCAGGCATGATATTGATATAATATCGAATTCAGAAATAAGAAAAGGACAATTGATATCCAGCTTATTCAATCGACTATGGATTTTGAGGACCTAAACCATCCGACAACACAGATCGAAATATTTTACAATACAGGAAGTTGAAGACAGGTAATCTTCCTGTTCTAGTACATATGTAGACTTTGCTGTTGATGTTGAATGCAAAGTGGAACCGTTTCCACAACGCGAAAAAGTTGATCATAAATTTATCACATCGAGTTAAATAAATTTTGCAAATGTTTGATAGCGATGCTTGCCTTGCTTTTGAACATTTGAAAATGAGCGAAATTTCATAATTAACTTGTCTAAGTTGTAGAAACCGTTTCTCTAATGTCAGGATGTAGAACAAAAAGGATTGTATCGAATAAAATTGGCGGAAAATTTCATGAAACTTGTTCTCCTCTATAGAAATGTTTCAACACCGTTCATGAAATTTGAAAAGTGGGTAGAAATTATAGAGACTTAATTCAAATTTCCCACATACCGGATATTTAAGTACAATTTTTAAATATCCGAGGGCTTCAATCGTAGATTTGACAACGAAATGCAGTTTACAGGCGACACGTAGCGGAGCCTGTTAACGGATATTTTGACCGTAAAATCAAGATTGACGCCCTCGGGTATTGAAGTAGTGTACTGTTATTACTTAAATGTCCGGTATGTGGAACATTATGTTCGATCATCGAAACATTTGAATAGATTCTCTAATTTCTACCCACTTTTCAAATTTCATTTCTAATGCAACAAAACGATTCCATGTTCTAATTTTTGACTTGTGTATTTGTGAATATATTCGGAACCAGGCTACACAGGGAACCAACTTTGTCCGAGGTGTACATGTAGATGGTGGAGTTGACGGTCAGTTTTGACCCATCAAAACCTTCGTGATATAAATGTTGCATTAAAATTTATCATTGATGTTTTTATCTTAATAAAGGATGGATATTATCCCCAAAAACTCTTTGAATGAAAAATAACATTACGGAAGTTTTAATCTGTCAGGTTTCAAGTAAAAAGTCAATATTAAAAGTAGGTAAGTAGGAAAACGCATCCAAAACATCATATGGTTATCTAAACATTAATCAATTAATTTCATCTCTTTAAGGAGTAAAAGACTCAGCATATGTGTAGAGAATTTGCTTCTTGTGCATTTATTCTATATTTTAATTGCTCATAAGGAAAGATTTGTAAACTGTTACATAATTATGTTTTCTGAACACAAATAGAAATAATTTGTACTGAATAGTTACATATGATAATCATGTGTAGCTCTTTGAAGTTTAGTTTTTGTAACTAGTCATATTTCAATTGAGTAGAAAATGATTTACATAATCGGAGGTTGGTATCAAACATAGATATCAGGAACATCTAAAGATTAAGTTATGCAAGCATAATGAAAATCTGATATAAAGGAACAGTTGTATTTTTTTTCAGGTTACGAGGTTAAAATGATAATTGATTCCACATATTGATTAGAAATTGTCATGTTACTGATCCAGTCATTGTTACAGCTTAATAAGTAATTTTGCGTCTTTATTTAGTCATTGTTATATGGATTTTTTAAAGTATTTGGTAAATAAGCGGATGGTAGATTTCGAAATGCTTTGTTTTGATTCGATGTACACTGAACAGACATTAGTTGTCGAAATGGCTAAATACAAAATTACTTCGGTATTTTATTTTTTTATTACTAGGCAGATTCCATTTGTATTGGATTGAAAGTTTTCGAGGGTATTCACCAACCCAGTAGCCAGTACGTCGGTTGTTACCCGAACAACGATTCTATTTGGAAACTTGAAATATCTAAATTAAAAAGATATTTAAAACTAAGGACTTACTCTCTCTCTCTTCCTTTACTCTCTCCTTGGCTGATTTGGCTTTTCTATTTAGATCGTATTTGTAATTTGTTCTCTTATAAGCATTACACATATTTCGGATTATGGATTTTCAATTGCTTTGTTTTGGTATGTACTTAAAGACAAAACTTGTCGAGATTGCCAACTGAAGAAATTTAATTTACTAGGGTGATCATTTCATTGAATGTCTACGACATTTTAATAGCATTGCAGTTGAGTTGCTTTCGGACACTACTCAAATGGAAATGGAAGTTTTGGCATGCCATTAAACCAGTTTAACTAACTATTTCTGTATCAAGTCAGAACTATTGCGGTCGACAATTTTGCCAGTGGTTTCCACTCGATGTGTCTTTTTTGTCTCAGGGACTTCGGCTCTTGACAACTCTGTTGGGTAATTTTATTATTACCCCCATTTACAGTAACTTCGGTATTTCAATATTAAGTCAGTATTAAAACGGTTTTCTTGGGTCATATCTATGGGTATAACATCTTGTCTTTTTCCATACTTCACTTGTCTGCCATTCTTTATTGACGCAGGAGATGCTTACTCTTCTGGTGTACCTGAGCTCATCCATGGCTTTTAATGTGTGCGTGTTGTTCATCTTTGTGTGTGTGTGTGTGTGAGTGTTTTCATTTTTCTTTTCTGTGCCGTACTTATGTTGATTCTCTATTTCTTTGTTATGTCCGATGTTGCCATTGTTCTTGGATTATTCGTTTTGGATTTACGCTTCTGTTCTCACTTACTTTTCAACAATGGTTCAGACAGTAAGCTGAAGTTGAAGCTGTCCACATGTATAAATTAATCGATCATGTCAATATTCAGCCTTCAATTTTGTATTTTGTCCATGCTAAAGTTTCTTAGATGTCATGTAAGTATATGAGATAACAAGTAATTAAGACATGGGCTTCAGCACCAATGGAATTCACCAGTCATTAATAAGTTCTGGTCATAAAAAGGGGTTAATTCTGAAATTTGAAATACAAGTAAGTAATCTATTTTACACTAGGAAGTATCTACCACATGCAAATCTCTTTTCTTAGCTGAATTTGCATGCCATTTAGATCCATTTGTTATCTGTCCTCTATCAGCTATTATGAATTTTCAGGTTATGGTTTAAGAGTTTTATTTAAACAAAGATGAGTACCATTACCCGAAATAATTCTCAATTTTAAGGATGTTTGCTGGTCAACTTTAAAATAACAAGGACTTCAATTAAATGTGATTTTTTGTTAGAATATTAAAAAAGAAGTAATTTATGCGAAAAAAGTTGATAGGTTACCGATGACATTTGTCAGCTACAAGTGTTTCAAAAAATATGAACTCCTCTGTATTTTACATAGGATTAGCACTTGCAATGTGTATCCAATAATTAATGTGACAAAATAACACCGATTGTATAAAATTTTGTCAGAATGCTCCAAAAGATGTATAAAATAAAGTCATAGAAAAAAAATTAAGGGTCACCGCGCAAAAAAATATTTAGCTTTTAAATGGATAAAACCAGAGAAGTCCGAAATACATAAACATGACCAGCGAACATCCTTAACATTCTATCTTTATGACCACTCTTTAATAAAAGTCGACAAAGGAATGCCCTCATGAGAGACATTCGCATCAGAAACAATATTTAATTACGTGAGTTGTTTGCTAAAGGCTAGAAAAGAAAATTCCTCGACCCACCAAATGGGGAGAAAATTTTAGCTAATTGATTGATACCCTTAAGGAATATCCTTTAGAAATGGACTAAACGTGCGTAATCAAAGCTTAACGTTCGGTCATTCGAAAACTTATACAAAACTGCTATACACTATGAGCAACAAATGTTCTAGTATTGAAATGATAAGCTTTATCGGTCTTGCATGACAATTTTTTGCTGAACCTATCTATAATTGCAAACATTATTACATAAATTGTTTCATGCAACAACTTGATTTTGTCTCTTTAGCAGTGTATAGTCCGTAAAAGATTGATCCCGCACCACTGCTAGGGTAAATACAATGTAAAATATGAATGTAGCGTTGTTCGACATTTAGCAATAAATTCTGCTGTAAGCGGGGCTAGGGCCGTCTTTAACTTTTATGTGGTATGAGCACAGATAATTGTTAAGGCCACATGGTGCCTTTCAGATGAATAACAAAATAAAGCGTTAATCCATTGCTTGGTTTTACCTTGTTTTTGTAGAGACCTTGTCTCACATACATTTACTCCATATCCTTTTATTGTTTATGTAGGAAATGTTTGGTTAACATTCGTATCCAGCACACAAAACGAAACGATTTACACTAAACAGCAACTTCAGTTTTATCCAAAAAAATTTTGTTAAATATGTTTTGAAAAATAAGTGAGTTAAAAAAACGAAGTCCAAAGAAAATTGAAACATAAACATGAGTACGGCACAGAAAAAGAAAAATGACACCCGCACATACATTTGTATACAAAGATGAACAGCACGGGCCTCAGTTATGGGTATAACTAGTGCCAACACTATTATATTTCTTTTATTTTGTGTAGCATTGTCAAATGTCATATGTTTTTTTCTAAACTACAAAGGGGTGATATCACTAGCATCCTCGAGTTTTTGATTAACATTATGTATTAATGAGATCTGTGGGTTGGTATTTAAGCAGACAATTGGTTTCCAAAGGTCACCAATTGTGCCGTTGTGAATTTGCACTTTTATTAAGCCGGATTTCTAAAAATAAGTCTAAAATTAAAGAAAAAAAGAGGCTCTCAAGAGCCTGTATCGCTCATCTAGGCTGACATAGTGAGTTTGGTACTGACTGGACTAGAAGTCTCTTAAAAGATCTTTGAATGTTTTTCCAAGATCAAATGTTACCTTTTGGTACTGCTGGCAGTCACATTTGATGGGGTGTTGACCTCACTTATACCCTTATGTGAGCGTACCATCAAAGTTCCACTGTGCTCAAATTGGGCAAGTTGTTTCTGAGAAGATATTTGATTGGGTTCTAGAGCGTTATCCATTTGGTCCCATTTCAGGAAACCTTTCAATTATAATTTTAGCAGAAGCTCTCCTTATCGTCAAGGTAATAAAAACTTCTGAAACAAAAAGATAAGAAGGTCCCTTTCAAAATATATTAGGGCTGGGGTTTTCTTTATTAAGTAATTTATCCATATTTCTGAAAACAAAATCCAAAATTTAACAAAATTTCAGTTTTCTTGTTCAGTGCCAATGGCAACTAAAAGCTCCATCATTGTTAAGAACTCATCAGAGCCCCATTAAGAAATTGGACAGGGATTCCATACATATTCTTTATAATATACATTGTGTATATTGTTTTTGAACCCCCTTGACAAATTGGGCAGGGTTTGCCATCATTATCTAGTTTATACCTGTATATTGCTTTAATTGTAAATAAAGTATGTAGCAGTAAACTGTTTTTTTTTCTATTTTTTTTTGTCTAAAATATCAGTTCTCTTGACTGGTTTCTATGGCAATTAAGAGATCCTACATCCATTACAACCCATCTCAGACCAGAATTAAAATAAAATGGGCAGGGGCACCCCTTATATTCTAGGTAATAGATATTTCTGAAATCAAAACATCCAGAGACCCCTTTAAAATAGAAAAATTGTTTAAAGGTAAAATAAACTAAAACCCCAAAAGCTTTATTATCTCTCTTTTGAAAATTATCACCTCTCTTTTGAAAATTATCACTTTTCATTAAATTATAGACACTCCCTAAAAGTGTGTTTATGTACATAATTAGAACTGTTTAATATATACTACAAGTTCTATTTATAAAAAAATATTACTAAATAAACGATTAAACTTTTGTAGCTATTTCTGTTGTTAAATCATGTCAAACATGTTGTTTTAGGCTTGAATGTGTTTTTCACATTTAACCATAGGTGTATCTTACCTGCAGCCGCCTTGTAACGTATGTTTTTGGATGGGACCATCTAGCCACAATTGTGACTGAGTTTTGTCCTAGAATTGCACTAGACTAGTAGTTTCTGAGATCTTTTCAGTAGTTTTCCATAGGATCCAATTTAAACTGTGTTCCCGCTGGCTGCAATCTCTGATAAGGTAGGGATAGGATAGGAACTCGGGACAGCCGGACTTGGTACCAGCACTAGCAAAAGCTAGCGGTAGGGTTAAACCAGTTTATGGGTACCGAAATCCCCTTTTATCTGTCCTGTTTCCCTATAGTACAATAAACATACGAATAAAACTCAATACAGGTAGACCACTAATCCCATGACCACAATCTTGAAAGGAGAGAAAATGACAATACGTAATTTTGAAAGAATGGTCAAGTATATCTATTTCAAAATGAAATGTAATTCTTAATCTCCCTTATTACATCCTTGAAGCAGACGTCTAAGTGTTTTAAGGCTCGACATGGTAGGAGGCAAATTTTAAATTTTATGAAAGCCGAAAGCTGATAGAATACAATTTTCCTATAAGTATTTATACGACTTTTAACGACAATGATGTTGATATTAAATAATGAATTGCTCAACTGCATTGTTATTACTATTTTTTCTAATAAGATTACACATTAGATATAATCGAAAGACAAAATCAATATGGAGAAATGTCAAGGTATTAATGATATTGAAAGAGAAAACTGTCGTCATATCTGTTTGTTTTTTATAAAACACAGAAGGTACGTAAAAAAAAAATCGAAACGAAACGGGAATCTTAGTTTTGCAGGGGAGACATTTATAGTCGTCATCATTAATACTCAGTACTTGCCCAAAATCTCTATATCATTTCAATAACAAAATACCGAAGAAACTGTTAATTTATTTCTGCATATGCGCATTTCTTAAATGTATGTCTCACCCATTACTCCAAAACGTGTAAAAAAAGCAGATAAAGAACAAATAACCAAAAGTGTCTAAATAAAATGAAATGAAGTTACGATATTTAATGTTAAAAAATTTCATGACACAAAGAAAAAATCTCGCTGATGAAATAGAGGTCTAATCTCCGACACAGCTCTTTCTATAGATAAGTTTGGTGGTTCTTTTAGGTACTTTGTTCTTTATCACCTTTTTTGAAATCGACTGTTTTGTTCTTCTGGCAGTTCAATCTAAACTGATATATGCATAAAGAGGAATAGGATGTGAAAATGACCATATTAAGACATATACTTTACTCAAATTACTATTTATTTGATTTTACAAAACACTGGTAATGTCAGAATAAAAAATAGCTTAAACTAAAAATTTATTAGTATCCCTTTTTGCTTTGCTTTTTAAAATATGATTTAATACATGACCCTTTTACTTAAAGACATTTCATATATTTGCATAATATAGTTTCAGTGAATATCAATATATTCAGTATCAATAAAACAGCACATGAAAACAAGGAGTATGATAAGAACAGAGAAAACCTCGCAATATAAAGGGAGATGACATGCCGAACGATTGATTGATTAGTGAGAGTTTAACGTCAAGTGAGCAATATTTGAGCTATATCAGGATGAGAACAAGTTAATTAATTCAAAAACATTAAGTAAAAGAAACTAGAGGCTCACATGAGCCTGTATCGCTCACCTGGTGACTGGTTTTATTCATTGTCACCAAAAGACCACCCATTCATACTATAAATCAGTTCACCAGATGTTACATTTTTAATCTTGGATGAGGTACAAACATTAAAATTACAAACTTTGAAAGGGACCACCCAAAGACAATTGTAACGCAGTTTGGTACCAATTGGCTCAGTAGTTTCAGAGAAGAATGCATTTCCCATAGGGTCCCTATGCTAAATTAAGTTCCACGCTGGGACCATA
>MJUU01043147.1:96836-108447 GCA_002080025.1 Modiolus philippinarum
TGGCGGCAATCTCTGATAAGGTAGGGATAGGATAGGAACTCGGGACAGCCGGACTCTGTACCAGCACTAGCAAAAGCTAGCGGTAGGGTTAAACCAGTTTATGGGTACCGAAATCCCCTTTTATCTGTCCTGTTTCCCTATAGTACAATAAACATACGAATAAAACTCAATACAGGTAGACCACTAATCCAATGACCACAATCTTGAAAGGAGAGAAATTTTGAAAGAATGGTCAAGTATATCTATTTCAAAATGAAATGCAATTCTAAATCTCCCTTATTACATCCTTAAAGCAGACGTCTAAGTGTTTTAAGGCTCGACATGGTAGGAGGCAAATTTTAAATTTTATGAAAGCCGAAAGCTGATAGAATACAATTTTCCTATTAGTATTTATACGACTTTTAACGACAATGATGTTGATATTAAATAATGAATTGCTCAACTGCATTGTTATTACTATTTTTTCTAATAAGATTACACATTAGACATAATCGAAAGACAAAATCAATATGGAGAAATGTCAAGGTATTAATGATATTGAAAGAGAAAACTGTCGTCATATCTGTTTGTTTTTTTATAAAACACAGAAGGTACGTAAAAAAAAAAAAAAAAAAAAAACAGGTCGAAACCATACGGGAATCTTAGTTTTGCAGGGGAGACATTTATAGCCGTCATCATTAATACTCAGTACTTGCCCAAAATCTCTATATCATTTCAATAACAAAATACCGAAGAAACTGTTAATTTTTTTTTCTGCATATGCGCATTTCTACAATGTATGTCTCATCAGTGGAGATCAACCCAAAACATTTTGAAGTCCATTAATCCAGAACGTGTAAAAAGGCAGAAAAGAACAAATAACCAAAAGTGTCTTAATAAAATGAAATGAAGTTACGATATTTAATGTTAAAAAATGTCATGACACAAAGAAAAAATCTCGCTGATGAAATAGAGGTCTAATCTCCGACACAGCTCTTTCTATAGATAAGTTTGGTGGTTCTTTTTGGTAATTTGTTCTTAATCACCTTTTTTGAAATCGACTGTTTTGTTCTTCTGGCAGTTCAATCTAAACTGATATATGCATAAAGAGGAATAGGATGTGAAAATGACCATATTAAGACATATACTTTACTCAAATTACTATTTATTTGATTTTACAAAACACTGGTAATGTCAGAATAATAAAAGCTTAAACTAAAAATTTATTAGTATCCCTTTTTGCTTTGCTTTTTAAAATATGATTTGATACATGACCCTTACTTAACGACATTTCATATATTTGCATAATATAGTTTCAGTAAATATTAATATGTTCAGTNATGATAAGAACAGAGAAAACCTCGCAATATAAAGGGAGATGACATGCCGAACGATTGATTGATTAGTGAGAGTTTAACGTCAAGTGAGCAATATTTGAACTATATCAGGATGAGAACAAGTTAATTAATTCAAAAACATTAAGTAAAAGAAACTAGAGGCTCAACTAGAGGCTCACATGAGCCTGTATCGCTCACCTGGTGACTGGTTTTATTCATTGTCACCAAAAGACCACCTATTCATACTATAAATCAGTTCACCAGATGTTACATTTTCAATCTTGGATGAGGTACAAGCATTAAAATTACAAACTTTGAAAGGGACCACCCAAAGACAATTGTAACGCAGTTTGGTACCAATTGGCTCAGTAGTTTCAGAGAAGAATGCATTTCCCATAGGGTCCCTATGCTAAATTAAGTTCCACGCTGGGACCATATTGGATGAGGTGCGAACATAAAAATCACAAACTTTAAAGAAGACCATCCAAGGGCTAGTATGACAAAGTTTGGTTCCAATTAGTTGGGTAGTTTCAGCATAGGAAATCTTTGATTGCATTTCTCGTAGGGTCCCTATGTTAAACTATTTTCCCCGCTGTTGGCCATCTTGGATGAGGTACAACCACAAAAATCATAAACTTTAAAGGGACCACCTGAGGACTATGGTGACAAAATTTGGCCCCCATTGGGTCAGTGGTTTCAGAGGAGATCTTTGAATGCATTTACCATAGGGTCCTATGTTAAGCTATGTTCCCTAGTGGCGGCCATCTTGGATGAGGCTGGACATAGGTAGAAATTGTAGTCCTGGAAAAGCTCAACACTTTTGCAATTCACATTTAACCTCCATCTCAAACAGTTTTTGAAATAGAAGTAAAAATGTTAAAAAATCATGAAAATTCAAAGAAAAGGGGGCCATAACTCCTATGTGGGGTCGTCAGATTTTCAAAATTGCAGGACATGTTGATCTTAATATGCTGACCATTTTTGTAATTTAAACTTTCCTTCTATCTTCTACCATTTTCAATATATCAGACTAAAAGGAACGAAAAAAAAACGAACTTCAAAATTGCAGGGCAGATATATTTCATCATGCTGATCATTTTGATTTTGTGTCAGATTTTTGATATTTGTAACGGTTTTCAAGTAATTTGAAAAAAAAAAACACGTCCATTTACCCCTATGTTTTATTTTTAGTAACAGCAGCCATATTGTTAGGTGTACGGACATAAAAATCACAAACGTAAAAGAACATTCCCTTGTAATAATTCAGGCCAAGTTTGGTTAGTATTGGCCCAGTAGTTTCAGAGGAGAAGATCTTTGAATAAAGGTTAACGGACGGACGACGGACGCTGAGTGATGGCAAAAGCTCACATGGCCTTTGGCCAGGTGAGTTCAAAAGAAATAAAGGTAGAATAGACAAACGGGGCAACGAGTTACGATTGCCACTGGAAAAAGGAGAAATGGGTAGGGGCAGGAAATTTAGCCTTCTATAAGAGACCCAGTGACTCTGCTCTCCCTTGAAATATATAGAAGGGGTTCGTATATTGCATGGAGCGTGGTGTTTCTCCGAACAGTTTGGCTACAATGGTTTGCCCTCAGGCTTTTCGTATTATGACCTGGCTACCCCGCATACATAGAGCATTTCCCTATTTACTAGCAAGAGACACGCCGTCAGTTCTGTAGCCGGAAACCCAGAAAACCGATTCAGGTGCCGGAGACAGGTCAAACAAATAATAAAAAGGATAAAAAACACCACAAAATTAAAGCACTAGCATTGTAAATCCCTAAAAGGGTATTTTCATGTGCTCCGATGGGAAAGGAAAATTTGCTCCCCCGTGTTGAATTCCTCACATCAATTTGCCAATAAAGTGTCGTATACTAAGTTTTAAATGCATCAGATCTGCTAAAAAATTTGTTCTCATTAATGTTATAAAGAATTACCGATCTGTCAAATCCTGGTAACTACAAACAAACTTGTGATTGTGACAATACCACTGATGTAGCTTGTGACAAAAGTGTTATATACAATAGCGAATAGTTTGAAGACGCTATGTGTCAGAGATATACAATTATTTTACTGAAAATTTCACAATTTCTAATTTTAAACATGCAGATTAATTGCTATGAATTTACTGCTTAAAGTATGACGATGCTGATATCAGTGGTCGTTTGATTTCGAGTTCATTAAAGATACATTTAATCCTGAAATGGGAGATCGTTCAATAAAACATCAACTGTACTGAAATTAAAACGACAGCTATTTTTTCTGAGCTAGTCTCAATGTATTAACCTAGCTTCATTGAAAATTTGAAATGAAGGTATACATCGGATAAAGAAGTCGAACAGTTAGTCCCCGTGTATATTACTATTCTCTAATGGAACACTTGTCATCATAATGTAAAATTGATAGTTCACTTTGAGACTACATCCCTCCAATCTATACTGTAAATTTAATGGTTTTTTTCAATGTTTTATTTCGTTTTTCCTCGATCCCTGATTTTACTCAGTTTAGTAGGCTTTTGGTCATCTTTGACTGCGGTTAATAATTTGGAAGATCTTAAACAGAAAGATATACAAAAGCTGATAGACTACAAATAATAATAAAGATTAGTATTGGTATAAATACCACGGCGTCACCAACGTCAATCCGATTTTATACCTTTGAGGCATATTAGCGACCTGTATTTCCAAACCAAGGACGGCGACATCTGTTTTTCTATATACATATGGATTTTTGAAGTTAAGATCTACGTTGTGTTAGTTTTTAGCTCATATTCGTATGTTTCGACATGTATAAACGTAACAAAAACTACAAATTTAAGTCTCAAATTAGGATTTTACCTATTTGTCTATCAAAATTAAGGGCGAAAATGGACCAGGTATTTCCGATTGAAAATAACTTTGAAAATACAAAGTGATCATTTGCTTTTTTGAAAATATTAATTTCGGTCCGTTTCGATTTTATGTTACCTTAACCAAAATTTTCTTTGATCATCTGCGTCGTATCTGCACTTGGTCGTCTGAAATAAAAACCTTTCGACACTAACTTTACAACGCACGAGACACAAACTGTTACCGACTTACTTGGAGTAATGTAGCATTGATTCATGATGCTTGTTTACCTGGCTAATAGGATATTTTGTCTTCCCGTTAGTTCACTTTTTGTCTGTTAGCAACAATGTTCATCTTCGACATGCATGTATGGCATATGCATTTCACAAATAATTCCCTTGAGTATATACAGCGATCTTTTCAAGAGAGCGACACACCAGTCTGAAATCCTTCAATCTAAGGTTATGCAATCAATCACATTTGCATCTCTCTAAAAAGACATTTACTGTCTTCACCATGATTTGACAAATCGGTAGAATGTTTATTAAATGAGACGAAAAATTGAGTAAAGTTTATTTGAGTAATGAAGGTCATCTTTGCTAGCCATGGATCTCCTCTTCATTCTTGGCAGATCAAGACACATTTTTGAGAGATCAGTTTCAAATTATCTCCCTTTGAAGTATGAGTCTCAGTATGAATTATTATAAGAACTACAGATTATTTATGACATATAATAATATAACAATTCAAAAAATATTTAAGTACGAGAAAAAGAACCCTAAAAAATAAAGATACAATTAAAATCTTTGGGTTTTTGCAAAATTGAAAAATCAATGGTGAATAAAAGGATATGGAGTAAATGCACATGAGACAAAGTCTCTACAAATACATGGTAAATAACAAGCAAAGGAACAACGCTTTTATTGTTGTTCTTCATCTTGAAGTCACCATGAGGCCTTCAACAATGAGCTTTGCTCATACCTCATAGTAAGTTCAAGACGGCCCCTAGCACCGGTTTAAGCGGAATTCTTTGCTAATTGTCGAGCAACGCTACATCGATGTCTTTCTTGGTCATGGGTGCGGGATTGTCAACAAACATCAATTAAACTGGCAAAGTGCTCTTACAATCACTGTCATCCTTTGCCCGACAAAAGCACTAGTGTCTTAAGCTAGTGGACAACTACAACATATAGACAAACACAGGGCACTCATCAAGTCGAATACACACTATAAGTGTCATTGTTAAATTATGCATTTAAAAGATGAATATTAGCTATTTGATTGGATGCCGCGTAGTTTTACTGCAACCAATCAAAATGAGAGTCTGAGGCTTCAGAAATCCAGCTTGATCTGCCAAGGGTGAAGAGGAGATAATTACATCGTAACCCTTGGTTAGCGAATATGATTGAAGGCCTTTGATGTTTTGGGCAATTCATGGTTACCGTTCCAGATCACCCAATGATTTTTGTGTGGAATTAACACTGCATTAACACTACACGCTCTACAGTAACGAATTTGAGTTTTACATTATTCTTTTTTGTTGGATTGCCATGTTGTCTCCATTTATATAATCTTGTATTGGCTTTAGAAAGATTTTTTTAAATTTTGTAGTCTATATCTTTCCCCTTTTTCTGTTGTGGTATCCGTATTAGAAGAAGAGATACATGTAATTGACTTTGTTACGAAACATTCGCGAAACTATTGAATGGTGTTAAAAAGTGACCTTTACTTAGACATTCCAGTCAAGACGGTAGGTCTTCCCAGGAAAGATGTTTCTAACATGTACATTATTTGATACACACAACCTGCTTGATTTTATCTGCTAATAAAAAAAAATCATCACAATTTAAAAACAACCTATTTACGCAAATAAATGATATTCTGCCGTAAGTCTGGAAAGTAATTTTTTTAAAGTAAATCTAACGTTATTTTTTTTTTCGGGAAAATGCAATCTGTTTTTCTTTCAGAAAAAGAAATTCTATTTCCGGACATGAAATTTGCTGCATAATTTATTTAAATTAGAAAAGCCTTTAGTGCAATCGGCGAATTTATTGACGTCAATTGATAACCAGTCAACAGTTAAAATATGACGTAATATGAAGTTCACTTCAAATTAGTAAAAGTGTGTTGCTAAAACAAAATAGATACATTTATGTGGTAAATATTCCGGTGTAAATTGCTTGCAGTTGATTGCAGTAGTGGTATCGAAGAATTCAAATGCCCAAGAGCTCCTTTCATTAAATCAGTATTGAATGTATAAACTTTGGCGCGGGTTCATTTCGAAGCATCGTGGTGCTTTCAGATGCAGTTCCAAGAGCGTTACTCAACTGTTCAAGTGATCGGTATTCGTTTTTGTATTTCGATCTATACTTTAGGTTATTTTTTTTTATCAGAAGTAGACTGATGTCGATATTCAAAGTTGTTGAGTCACTGGCAACATGTCACATACGAGTTGAATTGCTTTCACTCTACATGAAAACTTTTAAAAATTGCATATTGATTTTGACAAAACAATTTATTATATCGATGTCGAAATTCAAACAAGATCACCTATTTGTAAAATACAACAGTGGGTAAAATATTTAAACATAAGAATTGTGGAAAGAAAAAAAAATGAAACATGAAAAGCAAAAACAGGTAGAAAAATTGCTAATTATTTCGTCCTAAAAGGTATCAAGATATGGCAAAGAAGAATGAAGAAATTATAAAATTTATAACTAACAAGCTGGGTTAAATCTGGAGACTAAAAATAGTAAAGGCTGGTGTGCACCGTATCGAGAATAGAATACTAATCTTAAATCTTGAACATTTTCATTAGAGGATTGATTGGGACAGGAGTAGGAAACGACAAAAGTAGGGAAAGGAAACGAGAAAAGAAGGGACAAGAAACGATTGCAAAAAAGGAGAAAAAATGGCAATAGACCTTAGAATACCGAAGGAACAAAGCACAAGATTACATAAATCAAAGTCCAGAGACAAGGCAAAAGCAAGAACACCAGACGACGGAAGACCAAAGACACCACATACCAACAAAAAAACGAACATTACATATACAACACAAAAAACTAAAACACTAACAGTGGGAACTCTCAAAAAACAGAGTGACATCAGGTGTTCCGGAAGGGTAAGCATGTCCTGCTCTGTATACAGCACCCGTCACACTGTCAGTGGGTCAATCCAGGGTAAAGTCAAAACCGGTAATGTCAAATCCGGGAAGACGTGAATCTGGCTGAAAATGTCAGTTTTCATTTTTGACACTGANTGACGGCCATAGAATTTCTGAAGGGACGAAAGTAACAACGGCTGAACATATCCCTGACTCAGCAGTTTTAATTTGTGACAGTGCTTTTGCTCTTTCCACAAAGTCACTGTATGTACTACACGCTCTACAGTAACGAATTAATTGTGAAATATATACTCCATATGCTGGGATGCAGGTATATTGCTGCAGAGAAAGGGAAAGTTCACAATTGGGAAGTCAAAATCATCATGTTTGTCATATAATCTAGATTTCAGACGTCCAAAAGTTGTATTAATTGCTGGAAAAGTATGTATTTATCTAAAAATGAACTTTTCAACTTCTACTTGCTTTAGTTTGAGTTTTGTGACGTTCTTGTTCTTTTTTGTTTATTTGTTTTGTCTTTGTCACACTGTCTCACTTCGTGTTGCTGTGAATTGCCGTGATTTTAGAATTTCCCCTTTCCTCGTTCTTGCTTCGGTATTCGTTTGCCGATGTACTTTTCAAATCAGGGCTCCAATTTGAACCGTTTTTTCATTGAATTGACTTCAATTTTTTAATTTTAAACATTTGTAAAATGTTACCCCACATGATAAAAAAAAATTGAAATGTATTCTAAGTTCTTTGTTAGCATTGGTTGACTTAAATAAAAGATAAAATGCGTTTTAACTAAACTTAAATGCGGCGGCTGGATTTCCAGTCGATATTGACGGTCAATATCAGAAAATCGGACTCGCGCTTTTCATACTCCAGAATTCTACAAGTCAGAACCAATGAAGTGTCAGAATTTTTAACTGATATGCAATAAATGAAATTTTCATCTTAATTGCTTCACCCTTCGTGTTGTTCTTCATTTCATATAAAAACATTATATTGTATTTTACGAAATGCCACTGTGTACCTCAGATTCATAATTATATTTGGAGGTGGTATATATATACAAACTTCTACTTTTTTTCATAACTACGCATAACAAAGTGTTCTATGGTCATTCGTGATTACATTTTTGCATGTTCACCCTGTCTTTTCTTTGCGTGTTTCTCTTGATAGTAATTACTAGTTTTGTAATGTGATTATAAAGACTTTATATAGCTGTCTTAAAGTATGGAATTTTATGTTTTTGTTTATTTCATAATTGACGCATTAATATTCGTAATGATCTCGACTATTAATTAGTATTATTATCGATTATTCATGAAATTTCAACTTTAATAGACAGACAATATTTAATTACAAAGAAGATTAAACAGTAATAAATATTGTCTAGAACATCCGTTAGTATTTGATTTACAGCGTGACAACGTTAGTGTATTGAATGACCTTGGTGTAAAAGATCATTTGATGACATATATATATATATACAGTTTATATCGGTGATTGTTTTACCAATCATGCTAGTAGTCTTCAGCTTGTCTTCGTAGAAAGATGTGTCACATCATTGACGGGGACTTGGGGAGTCAATTCACGGATATTCAATTTTAATAGACCGGAAAAAAATTAGTGTGAACTTTAGATATAAATTACAGCACATCATACCTGAAAAAGCATAAAGTACCAAAAGTTGAAAGGATAAGCAATGAACATCAGTGACACTATTTCTAAGGTATTTCATTATTTGTTTTTCATTTATACTATACATCTTTATGAAAACTTTTGAATGGAATTATAAATTCAATATTTCATTTTTATTTGGAGTTGAACTAAGTTTTAAGGAAAAAGGTAAACTTATTTGATCGTATACCACGTATCTTTTAATATAAATATCTTACAAGTATGATAAAAATTATTGATAAAGTCTATATTTTATTTCAAAAGTGGCAAAAAGTTTATTAATTATAGATCACCATTTCATCTGACAAGGAGCATTTCAATCTTAATCTAAAACGTACGCTGTTTTATCAATTACTTTTAGACCCGATATAGAAAAAAAAGCCAAAACAAATGTGTTAACCATAGCAAGAAAAACTACATTAACAATTGAAATGGTGCTAATGGAGTTAATTTGTGGTGCAAATGATTTTTGTTCTTTTGAAAAGGAAATATAAATTGATGGACAAGCAATACATTGGATTTCAGATTTGGAATCTTAATTTCGCTACTTTGCGTAAGGTAATAAAGTTAAACGAGGGAAACATATAAAACACACACACACACACACACACATATATATATATATATTGTTAGATCTGTAAATTTGTATCAGCAAATTTTGTGGAAGTTCTCTCTATGGCCGAACCATCCCTGATATGAAATCTATACGGCAACATCGCCTGTACTTCGTCCATCGCCCTAGACCGTTCGGCCGTCCAAGCTTTATAAAAAATATAGCTATCGGTGATACCTCCTCGTTTGTTTAAACTAGTATATGATGTATGGGAACGAAGTGCAGATCAGCTGCGATGGAATAGCGTACAAAGCGCAGAGAATATTAAATGTTTTTCGACAAAGAATGTCAGCACACAATGTTACAATTTCTATATAGTCGTCTGAAGTATTTGACAGCTCTACATACTATATATACCTACCCAATCAATGATATCAAAAGACATGATACTGGGCTTGATAAATTATTTTTCCTGTACTGAAATCAGCCCAACATTGTTACATCTGCCCTCTACTGAAATCAGCCCAACATTGTTACATCTGCCCTCTACTGAAATCAGCCCAACATTGTTACATCTGCAAATCTGTTTCAGCAATATATATACATATAAAGGAAATCCAAACTTTCTTTAACCTGTAAGTGTTTTATCTTATGTTTTTTTGTGATGTTCGTTTAAAGTTATGTTTTTGTTCCATCCTTACTCTTTCGGTTATCTACATTCTTGCTCTCTCTCTATGTTAACAATCTTGCCGTCGCCGTCGGATAGCCGATGCTTTCATACGACGAAATGATTATTAGTACTCTCCCAATTTCGTGCAATACTATCGCCTTTTGCAACACATTCCCATACTGACAAATTAATATCAAAATTAATTAAGAAGAAAGATAGTTGTCGAACAGTAAAGTCAGAACCTGCTAAGAACAGAGCTTTTTTAAAGTGATATTTCTGACCTCATTTCTCAATAAAATTCTTGTTGAACATATTCGTACTTAATACTATTTATTTTATTGTCATAAATGTTTGAATTCCTAAAATTGAACAAGAACAAGCGAAGTCATCGACAATGGTTCATTTCTCTTTTCAAGTTTTTTGTTTCACAACAGGGTATTCTAAATCATTAAAAAGTATATAAAAATCCTTGAGCCACTTAGGAAAAAAGAAAAGCAAAATATGTTTAGATTTTTTATTTAAAAGTTATTAGTATTTGTACCAGACTAAAAATCCTGTCTCAATTTATTCCGTTTGAGAAGGCAAAGATTACAACTGCTCACGAAAACCTGACAGAAATATGGCCTTAAGCAATGATAAGTTATTGAAATGGTTTTTTTCTGAAGTTTAGGCAATATTTAAGCGCTGTAAATATATTTTTTGAAATATACAGACAAGTCATTTTACTTTTTTCTAAACGATTACATTCAATTTCTGGTGTAATGGCCTACGACTTAGGTTTTTTGTGTAATTTTTTTGACTACCATTTTTGTATAAATATTTAGGAAATAATTTAATAACTTGCTTTGGAACAGGTCTTGATTTTTAAAACAAGTGCGTACCTTAATTAATGGAGCTGATTTATAAATCCGAAATATCTATCATTGCTATAAAGGGGTCAATTTCCTCTCTTTCTCAGCATATTTGAACATTAGCTCTAAAAATATTCAAATGTTTTCGACTGTTTTGTTTCGAATTCCTTACTTTTACGTTTTCGATCCAATGGATTTAAGCGTTTTACTGTAATGTAGTCATTTTACAATTTCAACTGTGTCTTTGAGGTACACTGGGTATATTTATTTTACAGTCACTCACTCACATTCTTGTCAGTATGCGTTTAATAAACCCTATTATACCATTCGATATTGTTTTATGAAATTTCGTATTGAAGTAAATAAATGTTTAAACGTATATAATTATCAGAACGAAATTATGATTTAAAGTTTTATTTAGGAGGTACACTTTTTTTTAATGTGAAAAGCTATTGAAACAATTTGCCATTGCTACTCCACAGAATTTCACAAAATATTGTACATATTCATGTCCATATAGTTACTTGATATTCAGATATGAAATTTTGATATATGAACGTTACTGCATGTAGCTTGGCAAGCAAGTTGTCTACAATATTTCGC
>MJUU01043151.1:19523-42670 GCA_002080025.1 Modiolus philippinarum
TTCAACCAAACTTTTCAGGAATGATGTATGGAAGGTCCTTGACAAAGATTGGGCATTACATTCCGATCTAACAAATGACATGATGCTGCGGAATAAAGATTAACATTTAACCCTATGGTACATTTTAGTCATCTTGTATGAATTTAACCAGACTGAAATTGAATATGTATGGAGCTATAGCTTAACATTACACGCTAAGGGAAATATATCATTTTTGGTCATCAGCATAGACCATAGCATAGACACTGACAGGTACTTTTTTCAAATCATTGGGAGTTCTTGTTGGCACATAATGAGACCCATGGACTCTGTAATAACCCTCAGCCATAGATTAAGACTGGTCTCTCACTAAATGGTTGATATACAATATGACTCAAAATTTGCTTATTTTTGTATTTTTTTTCTATTATTCTTATACCCCCACGAACGAAGTTCAGGGGGGTATATAGGAATCACTCTGTCTGTCTGTGATAGCAAACAATTTTTCGTAAACAATTTTCTCAGTAACTACTCATCACTGCAACTTGAAATTTTGTATGCAAGTTTAGCATGATGTCCTTTACCGCAAGTAGTAATTTCAGGATTGCCGGACATCTACTTCCTGTTTAACGACTTAGTTAGTTATCGAGATCTTTTGCCAATCGTAGAACTTTTTCCTTACATTTTTTTTTCAGTAACTACTCATCAATGCAACTTGAAATTTTGTATGCAACTTTAGCATGATGTCATATACTGCAAGTAGTGATTTCAGGATTGCCGGACATCTACTTCCTGTTTAACTACTTAGATAATTATCAAGATCTTTTGCCATTCGTAGAAACATTTTGTAACAGTTTTCTCAGTAACTGCACATCACTGCAACTTGAAATTTTGTATGCAAGTTTAGAATGATGTCCTTTACCGCAAGTAGTGATCGCAGGATTGCCAGACATATACTTCCTGTTTACCGACTTAGTTAATTTTCGAGATCTTTTGTCAATCATTGAAACTTTTCGTAACATTTTTCACAGTAACTACTCATCACTGCAACTTGAAATTTTGTATGCAAGTTTAGAATGATGTCCTATACTGCAAGTATCGGTAGTGTTTTCAGGATTGCTGTACCTCTGCTTCCTGTTTACCAACTAAGTTAATATTAGAGATCTTTTTATGCAAATTTCACAAAATTTTTAGTATACAATGGAATTGTGCAATTATAACTATTTTTTTGACAAATTATATTGGGGATCTTCTACTCCAATGGGGAGTGGGAGTATCATTTTGTGGCCCTCAAGGCCACAGTACCTCTAGTTTAAATTGTCCACCAACAACCTTTTTCCAAGACGTTTCGGCCATTCATGGAGCTACAATCACAGCATTTTTAGAGAGGCAACAAACAAGGTACACCATGTAGACTGAAGGAAAAGATTTTTAACTGATGAAAGCCTAAGGCCAAAACGTCTTGGAAAAAGGTTAGTGGTGGACAATTAATACTTTATATTCCCTTTTGGAATTTTTTGGAACAAGGATATTATTTTTTTTTGTTGCAGAACGTGAAGAGACAGTGTAAAAACAGTTTGAAATTGGATGATTTGTTCCTCAACCATGAAAAACTTGCTGATGATAGGTAATTTTATGATCTGATGTATATTCATAACTGATCTTGGATTCTAATGTACATGTAACATTTTGTTTGCACATTCTCTTGGCATATTCTTGTTGAGTGCGAATGATTACATGACTTCTGAGTTTTTTTCTGAAAATTTGTATTGTGATTGGACAGGTTATAACACATCAGGTTATTATGAAATAATTCCTAGATTCTCATCACAACTTTTCAGAACAACGGCAGTAGAATACTGTAGGAACAAAGCACAAGATTACATATCCATGTCCAGAGACAAGGCAAAAGCAAGAACACCAGAAGATGGAAGACAAAAGACCCAACACACCTTCAAAACACACAAACACCACAAATACAACATTCAAAACTAAAGCACTAACAGTGTGAACTCTGAAAAAACAGAGTGAAAACAGGTGCACTGGAAGTGTAAGCATGTGCTGCACAGCACCTGTCACACTGCCAGTGGCTGACTCCAGGGTAAAGTCATAATCGGTAAAGTCAAATCTGGAAGATGCGAATCTAGCTGAAAATTAAAGGCAGCTGGGTGAATTTTATATTTTGACCAATTACAGTGAAAAATGCTGGAAATTTTGAAGATAATGACTAAGACTTAGCCAAATATATAAAAAAAAAATGTTTAAGGGGCTGAAAAAATTAGGGCAGGAGGGGATGAAAATCAACTACATGTATTTTTATACCCTCCGCTTGAGTGGGTGGTATATAGTGATCATGGTTTCTGTTTGTCCGTCCGCCATGGGGGTACACACTTTTTTGGCATGAACTCCTCCTAGACCACCAGTCTGTGCCAAAAACTTTTTCATTCACTAGCCCTAAGGGGCTAGTAAGGTCCTGTGTTGTACTAGCCAGAACTCAATTTCACTAGCCCTTATAGAAGATTCTTTGTTAAAAAGGTACAATTTTAACTAGCCCACCGGGCTAGTGACTCCAAATTTTTACTAGCCCGAGACTGATTTTACTAGTCTCAGGCGTAGGGCTAGTGGCTAAAGGCACAGACTGGACCACTAGGTGAAATTTAATGAAATTTTCACACACCAGCTTTTTTAAAATTTGATCTCCTTTTGTTTTTTTTTTTAAATATTCTGGAATCAAAGGGGAGGGATGAGGGGTATATATTATTGAGCTCTGCTCACAGTTTTTCTAGTTTTTATTCTGGTTAACTTGTTTTCAAAAACGAGTGCAATAAAACATACAATTGTCAAATTGTTATATAAAGGTCATTAGAAAAGTTGTGGATTAAGAAACCATGAAAAGGTGTATGAACCATGCTAGTGATGATAGAGAAAATATCAACTTATGTTGCATTTTCAAAAGTATATATAAAGCCTAGTAAAGTAAAACATTTTGAACCAGAATTCCTAAATGTCAGTAAATGGATTATACAGGTACAATAAAGTTTTGATCAATTACTTAGCTGGGTAACTAACATGGGAAAAGCTCATGTGCTAGCTCATTAAAACACAACATGTAAAACCTTGACTGAATAAAGGTACTATCCATTGCGAATGAGCTAATTCCTGCTGAATGTTTCTAGATATTTTTTCAGATCTGTTGCCCATTACAATCTAGAAGATGGTACCATATTAGAAGCTACATCCAATCCATTCATAGTCACCTGTCTGTTTATAAAACAATATGAAGTGCAACAGACTCAGAAGAACAACCCTGACGACAAAGCTGTGCAGGCATGGACCACAAAATCCTTTAATAGGAAGAAAACATTACTATCTGTCTTACTGAACTCAAAAAAGTAGGTTCTTAATACATGTAATAGATAAATAGATAGAGATTGGAGGCATGGACCACAAAATCGTTCAAAATCCAAATCATTCCTTTAAAAATTCCTGCCAGGGGAGGAATGCCACTTATTTTTATACCCCCATCAAGAGAAAAAAAATTAAATATATGAAATTTACCCTCCACTTACAGAAAAAAAATCACTGGTTTTCCATCTCCTGGTGGGAATTTTAAATTTAATAGCCCTTACTATCTATCTTACTAAACTCCAAAAAGTAGGTTCTTTATATATGTAATAGATAATAGATAGTGAATGGAGGCATGGACTACAAAATCCTATAATAAGAAGAAAACATTACTATCTGTCATACTGAACCCAAAAAAGTAGGTTCTTAATATTTGTAATATAAATAGATCATGTAGATAGAAATTGAAGATTGCACATTTCGTTTCGATCCAATAAAAAATATGGCTGCCAGCCTAGAACATAGTGTAACATTGGACCCTATGGGTAAATCACATTTTCATCTTCTTCTCTGAAACCACTGAAGCAAATTCAACCAAACTTTATAGGAAGGATGTACTAAAGGTCCTTAACACAGAGTGCTCATTTTTCTCTGATCCTATAATAAATATGGCCCCAGCACAGAACTTAGGTTTAACATAGAACCCTATGGGGGAAAATCACATTTTCATCTTGTGCTCTGAAACGGCTGAAGCAAATTCAACCAAACTTTACAGGAATGATGTACTTAAGGTCCTGCATGAAGATTGCTCATTTCGTTCCAAACTGATAAAAAACATGGCTGCCAGCGCAGAACTAAGTTTAACATTGAACCCAAAGGGAACATCGCATTTTCATCTTCTCCTCTGAAACGGCTGAAGCAAATTTAACCAAAATTTACAGAAATGATGTATGGAAGGTACCTTTCGAAATTTGTTATTTCATTTAGAACCGCCAAAAAAAAATGGCTTCCAGTACAAAACATAGTTAACATTGGAGCCCAGTATGAGAAAACCATCCTTTTCATCATCTTCTCTGAAACAATTTAATAACATTTCAATAGGATCAGAAAAAAACGTGGCTGCTAATCGAGAACATTGCTAAACATTAGTCCCCATTGGTAAAAAAAACTTCATTTTTGGTCATGCATAGCATAAAAGCATTTTGTCAGGCGAGCGATACAGGCTCAGTCTCTTAGCCTCTAGTTGATAAATCTTGTAAATAATTTGATGCATTCCCTCTTGTTGGTTGACAAGAATATAGTACTAAGCAGAAACATGTTTTTTCTTTTACCAGTAAGTTTAACAAGTTATGATTATGATTGGTTAGGTGTTCATGAATACAGATATATCAAATATCATTTCAGTGAGTATGAAAGCCAGCCACCACACTTTCCTACTGTTCATGACTTTGTTATCTTCTTGGAGAGATTAAACAAAAAAGGAGCAAGAATGAACCCACTCTACACACAGAGAGACTTACAACAGATGCAGGATGACTTTCTAACTAATTATATAGGAAAATCCAGAGACCCACTAGGAGCATTTATACATCAACATTCTATAAAACTGGGAATCAAGCAGCCAGGTATATTAATATATCTTGATAGTAGTAAACAATTTTGAAATGTTGATTGGCTAAAAAATTTCCCATTCTAGTTTAAGTTGCATGATTTTAGTTTATTTCCATGGATTATGGTGATATACAATTCTTTCAACTTGCTAATTCCTAGTTGCAGTAAATATTTTTGTGCATATAAGCTTTTCTTAATTTATATCATATTTGCGAGGCTTGCAGAGAATTTAAAATATTTGAAAACTTTACAATCAAGGGTAGAAGAATGTGGTATCTTATAAGATGAAGTTGAAAATCTGATTCTCCAATGATTTGAAGGCAATATTTTGACCAAAACACACCCTCCTTTTCTGCTGATCAAAAATGAATCTGTTCTTTGAGCATGACATCATTACGCATGGTTGCCTTTTTATACCCCGCCACACGAAGTAGCGAGGTATTATGTGATACCCGTAGTCATGTCCGTCTGTGCGTCTGTCTGTCCATCCATCTGTCCCCAAAAGGGTTCCGATTGATAACTTGTGAAAGAAATAACACAAGGTCTTCAAACTTGGTATGCAAGCTGTTTACCACAAAACTCAGGTCAAGTGCGAATTTGGGTTCAGAGGTCCAAGGTGTTCTGGAGTTATGCTCTTTGAAACTTTGAAATTTTGCGAATATTAGGGTTTCTGACTGATAACTTGTGAACGAAATAACACAAGGTCTTCAAACTTGGTATGTAAGTAGTTTACCACAAAACTTAGGTCAAGTTCGATTTTGGGTTCATCGGTACACATATTTCTGGAGTAATGCTCTTTTTAACTTAGAAATTTTGTGAAACGTAGTGGGGTATCATGTAATGTGCCATTGCTATTTTTAGCTCACCTGGCTATGCCAGGGTGAGCTTTTGCCATCACTTTGCGTCCGTCGTCCGTCCGTAAACTTTTATTCAAAGATCTCCTCTGAAACCACTGGGCCAATTGAAACCAAACTTGGCCACAATAGTCCTTGGGTGGTCCCCTTTAAAAATTGTGTCGCTCAGGTCTGTACGTCATCCAAGATGGCCGCCAGCTGGGACCAAAATTTAACATTGGACCCTATGGAAAAAAAACTTTTCAAATTCTTTTTCTCTGAAACTACTGGGCCAATTGGAACCAAACTTGGCCACAATAGTCCTTGGGTGGTCCCTTACAAAAAAGGTGTTTTTTAGGTCCGCGCGATTTCCAAGATGGCTGCCAGCGGGGAACATAGTTTTAACATTGGACCCTATGGGAAAACATTTTCAAAGATCTTCTTCTCTGAATCTACTGAGCCAATTGGTACCACACTTGGCCACAATAGTCTTTTGGTTGTCAATACAAAAAAGGTGTTTTTCAGGATTGCGCTAGAATCAACATGGCCGTCAGAGGGGGACACAGTTTTAACGTTGAACCCTATGGGAAAACACATTCAAAGATCTTCTTTTCTGAAACTACTGGGGCAATTGGAACCAAACATCGCCACAATAGTCGTTAGGTGGTCCTTTGCAAGAAAGGTGTTTTCAGGTCAGTGCTATATTCAAGATGGCCACCAGCGGGAAACATAGTTTTAACATTGGATCCTATGGGAAAACATTTTCAAAGATCTTCTTCTCTGAATGTACTGAGCCAATTGGAACAAAACTTGGCCGCAATAGTCATTGAGTGGTCCCTTGCAAAAAGGTGTTTTTCAGGTCAGTGCGATATCCAATATGGCAGCCAGCGGGGAACTTAGTGTTTCCCATGGGGTCCAATGTTAAACTAACAGAGGCCTTTTCCACTTTAACTAATTAGGGATATTGGATTTATAGTTTAATTATATATAAGGGCTCTTTAACATAAAATGTCTATGTTAATCAAGGACCAGGTGAGCGATACAGGCTCTTGAGAGCCTCTTGTTTATTTTGTCAATGGTAAAGTTAAGAAGACAGCAAATTAATTTTATTTCATAATTGAATTAAAACTAATTATTGAGAACAACTTTCTGTATAGAGAGTAAAACAGTATTTCCAACACCGGTCAGAAAATTTGTGAAAACTTATATGATGAATCAAAATTGTATGATTGTGCAAAATAAGATAAAATGATTGAATCACGATGGAAAACCAATAGATCCAACGCCTTAGTGAGGAACTCAATAAAATGCTTAATTTATTTACATACATATTTGCAGAAAATGGTATGATTCAAAACGTCAACAATAATGGAGCACTGCTTAATCATGGCAACAACAGAGGACCAGCCAATACCAACAGAACAAATCAACGAAGACAAAATAATAACAGTGGTGGAGGCAGACAGAGAAAAGTAAGACTTTAAGAGTCAGGAAAAAGGTTTGACAGACTAGATTGAACCTCCAGAAATAAGTTATTGAATGTCTTTTCAGATTTTACTATTGTTATTAAAGGTCTCTACAGAGTATTAATTTCCTATTTTAGAATTTTGTGAAATTTTCTGTTTTGAAGAATGTGTTTTATATCGAGGGGTAAAAATTCATCGAATACTTGATTATATCAATCAAACGTTGTGATGATTCAAGTATCATATACACAATGTAGCTGGTCCAGAATTGAGATACTGAAAACGGCTTGGTTTTATATAACTGCACCGTATCTATCTGATCCGTGTTTTCTTAGTGCCAACATGGTGGAGGTCATAGGGCCAAAATATTTGAATTTTGGCCTAGATATTAATGAAATCGTCCATGTGAATGCTCCTTCAGCTTGAAAATCTATATTGATACTGATATTTAATTGCAAGTAAGACAGATACATGACTTAAATATTAATACAATTGTACAATGGAGTATATGTCATGTTTTGATATAGTCTGAATTTATGTCATGGAAACAAAATTTGCAATAGTATCATGATAGTATTGTATCAAATCCAGATATCAGGAGGATATGTATCGTATCATGAGATTCCTCACAATACTCAATACTTCGAAGATGAATCAGTGTGGTGGCAAGCAACCAATCAAATTACACAACACAATCTTATTACTAGACACTACAGAGCTGCCAACCCTCCCGATTTTGGCGGGAACCTACTGATTTTCGGTCCTGATTCCAGCCCTCCTGCAGTTGTACCGATTTCTTCCGAATATCGTTTCCCGCTAAAATCCTATAAATTACATTCGTTTCGCTTTTCCTTTACCGGATCTAGAAAATAATTGATAGAACAGCATGCATATCCTCCATCTTAAGTGCATGTAATAGCATTGTTTTGTTGGTCTTTCCAGTAGGAGGATATATGTATATGTTAAAGCTTTAGAAAATGTTGAAAGGAGATGCTGAAGACAGCAACCACAGCGGTGCTAATTTGAAAGCCAAAATGGGGAATGGCTTACCAAATATAAACTATCTTATTTGTTTGAATTCTGGTGCTTGGAAACGTCATTTAACGGTTTAAAGGGTCATTCTTTAATGAATACAGACAGGCATCATAATTATCATACAATTTTAGGAGCCTTCCTCCAAAAACTCCCGAAAAAGTTTTCCATTTTTCCTGGTCATCATAAAATGGGGTTGGCAGCTCTGGACAATGCTCATCAAAAATGGCTGTCTTGGGAAACTTAAATTTGACAATTGAACTTACAGGAAATGAACACAAAGATCTTCTAGAGAATCACTTGGTGGATTTGAACTGAACGAGGTTCGAATGTTACTAATGAAGTCTTGCTGGAATGCAGATTCTTCATCCCAAATGGCCACAAGCCAGAAACTAAGTCTAACATTTCCAAATGGCAAATGTATACAAAGATCTACTAAAAATTTCAAACAAACATAGATTCCATGTTGGAGTCATAGGAAACTCAGATTTAAAACACACTTATGAATCTGATGTGAGACATTTCTTACGTTTTATATATTTTTGCCCTATTATGGATATTTCTAATTTTCTTGGAAAAATTCTATACAAAATTGCTTTTTATTAGCTCACATGGCCTAAAAGGTGTCGTCCGTCAGCGTCCGTCGTAAACTTTTTCAAAAATCTTCTCCTCTGAAGCCACTTGGCCAATTTTAACCAAACTTGGCCTGAATCATCACCAGTGTATCTAGATTGAAAATTGTGTTCAATAAGTCCGAGGACCAAACAACATGGCTGCCGTTACTAAAAATAGCACATTGGGGTAAATTGCTGTTTTTGGCAAATAACTCAAAAACCATTACAGATATCAAAAATCTGACACAAGTTGAAGTGATCAACATAACAAGATCTACCTGCCCTGCAATTTTGAAGAAAATCTGATAACCAATTTTGGAGTTATTGCCCTTTTTCCATAAAAATTTCTAAATTTTGACATTCTTTATTTTTTATCACAAAAATTATAACGGATAGAGGTCAACTATGAATTGCAAAAATGTTCAGCATATCAAGATCTAGCCACCCTGAAATTTTGAAGAAAATCCAAAAAAACCTTGTAGGAGTTTTTGCCCTTTTTCACTGAATTTTCAAATTTTCATATTTTGTCATCTTTTATTTCCACAACATGAGAAGATGAAGGTTAAGTGTAAATTGATAGAATGTTTGCCATGCTGTGGCGACTTCAAAACTGGTGTATAAAATTGTTCGTTGACCACCGTTTTCAAAATGGCCGCCAAAAAAGGCGGGAAAATTTAACATTGTCCGATTTCAGTAAAATTTGGTTTCCAAATCGATATTGATGTTGCGACTTCAAAACCGATGTTGAAAATTGTTCATTGACCACCATTTTCAAAATGGTCGCTAAAAAAGGTGTGAAAATTCAAACATTGTCCGATTTCAATGAAATTTGGTGTCCAAATAGATATTGATGTTTCGACTTCAAAACCAATATTGAAAATTGTTCATTGACCACAATTTTCAAAATGGCTTCCAAAAAAGGCGGGGAAATTCAACATTGTCTGATTTTAATGAAATTTGGTTTCCAAGTGGATCTTGATGTTGCAACTTCAAAACAGATGCTGAAAATTGTTAGTTAACGCCATTTTCAAGATGACCACCAAAAAAGGCGGGAAAATTCAACATTGTCCAATTTAAATGGAATTTGGTTTCCAAATAGGTACTAATGTCGCAAATTCAAACCAGTGTTAAAAATTGTTCGTTGACAGCCATTTTCAAAATGGCTACCACAAAAGGCGGGAAAATTCAACATTGTCCAATTTCAATGAAATTTGGTTTCCAAGTGGATATTTGATGTTGCAACTTCAAAACAGATGCTGAAAATTGTTTGTTGGCTGCCATTTTCAAAATGGCTGCCACAAAAGGCGGGAAAATTCAACATTGTCCAATTTCAATAAAATTTGGTGTCCAAGTGGATATTGATGTCACTACTTCAAAAGTGGTGTTGAAAATTGCTTGTTGACAGCCATTTTCAAAATGGCCACCAAAAAAGGCAGGAAAATTCAACATTGTCCTATTTCAATGAAATTTAGTTTCCAAATAAATATTGAAGTAGTAACTTAAAAATATGGTTTTGAAAATTATTGTTGACAGTCATTTACAAAATTATGTCTCAACTTCAAAACTGGTGTTGAAAGTGGTCCTTAGCAAGTACTTTTTTTTCAAAAACCAAACAAAGAAATATAGTAAAACACCATCAGACTTTAAATACAGTTCAAGATATTGGTGGTGTTTGAGATACCAAAGTTTGAGAGACTTAAGTTCAACTGTATAACTTACAATCTTAGCTTGATTGTGACAACTGAAAGCCAGGTGAGCGATACAGGCTCCTGGGAGCCTCTAGTTTAATTGCCAGTGTATATAATTTTATACGTAGGTTCAGCATTGTGAGGACTGTGAAGAAGAACAGGCAGAAGTATACTGCCCAGAATGTCAGAACGCTACAGGAGGGCAAGGATTATTTTTGTGTCAAGCATGTTCACGGACAATACATAGAGGTGCTGCCAGAAGGGGACATAAACTGCAAGGTACTTTTGATAGAATTGTTTGGGGTATAGTTGGGTACAAAAAGTTATCATTGGAGTTCTTTTTCTCATTATCACATTTCCTTACCTGTAAAATCTTTTAAACTTATGCCCAGAAAAATAAATTATTTAGGCCACTAATTATATCATTTTATGCTCCTGCCATAAGGCAACGGAGGCATCAAAGTTTACCCTTGTTTCAATGAAGTACTGCTATATTCCTGATTTTCCCCTTCTTTTGTATCGTAATATTTAATCTCAGTATATGGTAAATCAAGTTTTATTGCTGTTTTACCTTTTGACATATTGTGATATACCCTTCATCTGTCCATTAATACAGAATGTGAATTCAATTATGTTCTTAATCCTCCTGTTTGTGTCTGTATGAAGGTCTTGTATTACTTTTTAGCTCACCTCACAAAGTGATGGGGGCTTATGTGATACCCCTAGCGTCTGCTTCAGCGTCTGCGTCCGGTAAGGAAGAATGGTTAAGGTCCATTCCTGCTTACTGACATGCCCCACATCAACCATATTGGTATGCCTGATGCATTTCGTAATGACAACTGGAATGCATGCTTCGGATGCTGTCTCAGACCTACATTTTATGCATGAGTGAATTGGTTAGGTACAATGGTTAAAGTCCATTCCTGCTTACTGACATGTCCCTTAGCAACCATATCGGTATGTATGATCCACAACAATGCATGCTTAAGATGCAGTCTGTAAACTACAATTGATGCATGACTGAATCTGTTAAAAAGAATGATTATAGTCCATTCCTGTTTACTGACATGTGCAACAATGCTGCACAACGAGGTGAGCTTAGCAGGCTGTGGCTGCTTTCTATGTTTGTTCTGCTGACTTTAGATGCTGACCAATGAAACTGCAGTTGCAGTGATTTCAGAAGCTATAGTCAAAGGATAAATCTAGAGAAATTTGATATGGTAACATGAACAGTAAAAAAAGAACAGAATTTATCTAGATGTCCATACAGCATATACAGCCATTGTTCTAGAAAGTTGAAAATATTTGCCAGACATTTGCATAGTTGCCAACTATTCCAAATTGCCCGGAATGTTTCCGAAAAATAGAGGCCATTTCCACATTCCCAATTTTATCCTGTCCATTCGGGATTGACCCTTCAATTTAAAATAATAAATTGACTAGCTATAGGTGTGAATACAGTAAATACGTAAATCTACATTACTTTCTACATGTATGTTAACTTCTGAGACAACGAACACTCATAGTAATTTTCCCGTAATTAATCGGGAACTTTTATATCTTATTCAGTAAAATATAAATATACATGTAGGTCTATTTTTTTGCACCGTCAAAACATAGGGTCATGCGGCAAAATGGGTGGAGTTTAATGATGTCATGTTTATTTACTGAATTCACACCTATAACAAACTGTTGAAATTAGTTGTGAATAAATTACAGGCACATGTCGAAAATAATGTTTTATTTGCTGAAAGTTATTTTGCTTTAATGTATGTCCTTTATCAGATGTATGAAATTTAATTCAACTAGAGAACCTCTACACAACTGTATGGGTCATGCATGATAGTGCATTACACAGGCTACCGATGTGCCCTTACAGGATTGATAATTTAAAGTTTACGTCCAATGAAAAACAGGTCAATCAATTAAGAACACTATTAGTAACGGCATATAGGTGGAAGGGACATTTTTATGCCCCCAGATCGAGGATTGGGGGGCATAATGTTTTTGTCGTGTCTGTGTGTCTGTCTGTCTGTCTTTGCGTCCGAAACTTTAACCTTGGCTATTACTTTTGAACTATGTAATATAAACTTTTCATACTTGGCAAGTGTATAGGTCTAGTCAAGAGGAACATAAATATGCAAAAAAAATAAGGTCAGGTCTAAGGTCAAGGTCACAGAGGTCAAAAATGGGTGAAATTGGCTGTTTTCACATACTTGATTGTAGAATTCTTAGGCCACCATTAAAATATTTCTGGTTTGATGTAGCTGACCCACCCCTTCAGACCTTGGGTAGGTAGGGAGGGCCTTTTTTTTTTATGCCCCCGCCGCTAGGCGGTCGGGGGCATTAAGGTTTACCCTGATCCGTACGTACGTCCGTACGTCCGTACGTCCATCTTTTTGGTTTCCGGATGATAACTTGAGTATCCTGCATCGGATCAAAACCAAACTTGGTCACATGCTTACTTATCACCCAAGACAGAACCCTATCGATTTCCAGGTTGGTACCCCCAAGGTCAAGGTCACAGTTGCTAAAAATAGACTAAAATTTCAATAAAATTTTGGTTTCCGGATGATAACTTGAGTATACTACATAGGATCAAAACCAAACTAGGTCACATGCTTACTTATCACCGAAAACAAAACCCTATTGATTTCCAGGTTGACACCCCCAAGGTCAAGGTCACAGTTGCTAAAAATAGACTAAAATTTCAATAAAATTTTGGTTTCCGGATGATAACTTGAGTATACTACATAGGATCAAAACCAAACTTGGTCACGTGCTTGCTTATCACCCAATTCAAAAGCCTATTGATTTCGAGGATGGTAGCACCAAGGTCAAAGTCACAGTTGCTAAAAATAGACTAAAATTTCAATAAAATTTTGGTTTCCGAACGATTACTTGAGTATTCTGCATCTGATCAAAACCAAACTTGGTCACTTGCTTACTTATCACAATAGACATAATCCCATAGATTTTAGCGTTGATACCACCAAGGTCAAGGTCACAGTTGCTAAAAATAGATTAGTATTACATATAAGACTGTTTCTCAGATTATTTGTTGGAAGTACACATTATATCAAAACCAAACCAGTTCCAGTGCCTATTTATCACAGGAGAAAGATCCTTTCTAATAGTATTTGATAAATATATATTGTCAGTGATTTAGCTAGCGCTCGTCACTTTCGCCATTGACGAATCTTTTTTGGAAGTGGCGAATTTTTTAAGCCTGCAATTCGTCACTTGAAATTTCAAAAATTGCCAAATATTAAAGTATTATGTCCATAATCTTTGTCACTGTAATCTAATTGTCCAAACTGACACTTTAATTACACCTGTAAATTAAAGGATTAGTTCAGTTGTAAACAAACACCGTCGGTGATTTGTTTACCTGTGTTCCTGGCATTACCGGTCAATCAGAGGTAACCTGCTCACCTGTATGGCAATTAACTATCAGTTGTTTAAAATTATTAATGTTTTGAACATTTAAATCTTTCTTTCAGCAGAATTTTCATAATTAACAGGTCAGACTTCCCCTTTGAATTTTTGTTAAAAGATCACGTTTTTTGAAAGTTGGGTTATTTCCCTTTAATGATGTCTTTAAAATGAATTTATTTTTTTAGAATTGAACCTATGCTGATATTTGCTCTAGTAATTATAACAGAAAATTCATATTTTATCACTATTAAAGCTTAAAATGTGTTTATAAACAACATTTGTTTGATATTTTGCAAAATAATTTCTTTTATAATACAGATTTATAGAAAGGTTTATGTGTAATAAGTTACAAAAAGTTTATCTTATAGTGGTCAATCAAACAAACTTCACCTCTTTCAATCATTTGAAGAGGTATGATGCCACTACTAATAAATGAATACATTAATTTCAAACACATAGCTGAACTTCTGTTAATCTAAACTTCTGTAAATGTAATAGGAACCAGAAAGAGCATTAAAAACAACCAAATACAGAAAAATTATAAATCATAAAATTAGTATCTCATACAACACATTGCACTGCGAAATTTATACGCAAAAGTGACTAATGGTCTCAAAATCCTAGCTAAATCCCTGATTGTATATAGTTATGCCTTTAATAATTTATGGGTTTAGATTGCAAGGAGGCGGGGGCATCCGTGTCCCATGGACACATTCTTCCATTTTTTTGCTAAAAGGTCTAGAATCAACAAACCTGATGTATTGAAGACGTGTCAACCTGTAGAACTTGGAAAACCTTTTTTGCACAGTACCATGCATAAATATGTAAAAATGTTAAACATAGTTTGATTTAAAAGAAATTTATGGTGTATATTTCAGTTGCTAATAATACATGTAACTGAGGCATGGATGAGGTATTTAATCTGTATGACAATGAATGAAATAAAATGTAAATGAAAAACTAACAATATCACGGTATAACAGGTCCTCTGCTGAAAACATAATGGTTATAGTGTTAATAAAAATTTGAACATGCAGTTCAAATATGTATTACCGTATTTTACAGCCTAAAGGTCGATATTTTTTTTCAAAAAAATCGTGGGCTCGATTTCTGCCGTTTCAACCTATCTGATATCAAATCAAAATATTCTCGCCTGAAAAAATTAGTACAGACGTCTGATTGGTATGCCAGAAGATTCTAATCTATGACCTGATTTTTTGTTCCTGATATTGCTATTAAATCATTTCAAATCTCAAAATTACAATAAAATACAGTTAATGTTGTTTAATGTTTTGTGTTTTTGCACACTCGCAAAGCAGGAAGTGTTTGTTATGTTATAATTACGATGAAAGTCGGAACAACTATGAATCAGTTACGGTTCTTCAGGGTTGTATTTCTGACTGAATATTTTTATTTTTGAAGAAAGTTTCTGTAGTATTTAAAGCATTTGATTAATATTTAACAATTAGGGACATCAATTATCCATCCTTATTGGCTTAACTGATACAAGGATTTGCTTATCATACCTGTACATCTGTACAAAGAACAATAACTCTTACACTTAATGTTTGCACATGCGTATGGCGAGGAAAATTCTTGCAATCGGGAAATTAATGTGTGCTGTCATAATTTAATTACTTTAATCTTTAATATTTTTATGGGAAATTAAATATTTGTGTCAATGAAATGGATCACGGCTTGGAGATAAAATTGGACCTAATTAGTGAATAACACCTGGACATGTCAAGCCATCAAGACAGCTTGTTGACATCTTTATGGCTTCCCTGGATAAACATTAGTCAGTGATTAGATAATTACACCAGTAAACTGACAATCTAAAATGAGTTGTAACAACAGTTTAATTGGGATTCCCAAGGCTGAACAATATTATAAATTGTTTTGAAAAGGAAATGACAAAACAAACAATTTATGAACATCACTTTATTTAAATTTATTTATTTTCATAACCAAAAAAAAAATGATTGTATTAAAAATGATAATCATTGAAATCAGCAAGTACAACATAAATTATAATCAGTTTAAACAGTGGACAGAGCTTATACTTACCAATACTTATTTTCAAGAAATTGTCGGCTGTCGATCTATACGGCGCCCTCAACCTATCTGAGAACGGATCCAAAATTTTCCCCAAAAATGGGCCCTTCGACCTATACGCCCTATCGACTTTTAAGCCCTAAAATACAGTACTATAATAGGTTACCCATTTGAACAAAGGAAAGGCTACTGATACAAATGTATTCTGAAACAAATTCTTTTAATCAAAATATGAAATAAACCCATCTTTCTACTTAGCAGCTATCTTGAACTTGCTTGTGCTTGAATGCTTCATGACCAGGCTAAAAACATATTAAGTGCCTTTACATCGATGGGTTGGATATTGTCTGAATTAAGTATGTTTCTCAAGAACCCCTTCATTTATTTATAGTTTTCATAAGGAGAAAGAATTGTATATCGATGGATATCATCTAGAGTTATGTAATTTCAAATTATAATAAACGAGCCTTTGGCGAGTTTATTATATATGAAATTACATAACGAGAGTTGATATCCAGCAATATACAATTCTTTGAGTTGTTAAAACTATTTCTCTTATGATTTTCATAATATTTACTGCCGAACTGCTGTTTTTGTTTCAAATAACAACACCGTTGCTAGGTAACGTTAATCACGGCCAATGAGATTTTAAAGTTGTCCAATCGAAATGTTAAAAAAAATAATAGCACATCACGCATGATGTGTTATTACTTGGCGCTCGACTAATGAAATTCCTGTAAAAGCGATTCAACAAGTTCATATCTAACTCCAGCTTCAAAGTCTCGTTATGTACCAGAAATAACTATCCGTGTAAGGAATAGATAATAATCGTGCATCATAAGAGAAAGAAAGGTAATATATATCTGCCCAATGTGTAATTATCGAACTGTGTGAATAGAAGTGCCACTTTTCCTACTACTATGAAGAAAATGTACGTACTATGAAGAACATGTATATCATATATTAAGCTTTCTTGTATGTCTTTATTATGCTTTAAATATGAACTTGATGTCAGAAGATTGAATCTTTTATAGAATGCATCTTCTTTTGTACTAGTGCAGCAGAAATACAAGTGTTAAGCAGTAATTAACCAGAGGTACACAAATGTGCATGCATGTGTTATGTACACGATAGCAAGATGAAGCTACCTCAAAATACACAATAAAGATGGCGCTTTTGCATGTGTACTGCAGACCTGTTTACTCCCTCTTAACTTGTATCAGTATCCCAGTAATGTTTCATTTAGCCACTTGTTTCTATTTCATTGTTTTGATTGATTGATTAATAAGGGGTTATACGTCCAGTGAGCAATATATATCAGCTATATCAGTACGACAACGAGTAAATGAATTCAAAGTTATTAGTTAAAAATGAAAGATATAAAGCAGGAAGGGACATCTGGGTAAACATATTTTTAACTGCCCCCTGGAAAATTGGGTAGGGGCAGGAAATTTATCATTTCATACAACCTCAAGTAAGTCTTCTCTTCTTCAAGAAATATAGAAAGAGTCTTTATACAGTATAATACTGCATAAAGCATGGCATTTCACCACAGTATGTCTACAATGGTTTTCCATATGGGAAATGGGTAGGGGCAGGAAATTAAGCCTTCCATACAACTCCTAGTAAGTCTGCGCGTCTACAAGAAATATAGGACTTTTTACTGCAGTAGAAGTGGTGTAAGCTCCACACAGTTATTCTACACTGTTCGTGTTTCAAGCTTTCTGTATGGAAAAAATGGGTAGGGGCAGGAAATTTAGCTTATCGTAATAAGACATGACTTGCCCACATGGACTGCAAGGCATTCCCCTATCCCCCACTTGAGGACACACCTTGCAGCATTGGTTTAGACAGAGACCTACATCAATTTTGGGCTTTAAACAACGTTTTTATCTGTCGGAAGCTTCTCTTTAATAACGATTGCCTAATTTCAGAAATTGGTGTGATTTATTGTAAGATGGGTGAATAAACTATATTTGCAATGGCCAGTGTGAATTCGTAGTGCCTATTTTTACTTCAAAATCTGTAGACAATTCAGAAAATATGTAGTGGTAAACACCTGGTACTGCATTTTAAGTTTAAGGAGAAAGGAGGTATTTTTAGCTACATGTACCTTATAAAAGGTGTAGAAAAAGCTTTTTTTTCTTTTTTTGCCAACCATGAGGGATGTTGTTCGTGGATATGTGTATTGCCGCGCATAAAAAAATGTTTTTGTGGGTGGGGTTTAAAGAAGCCCCATTCATTTCTATTTACTAGTCTTGGGAGTGGTGTGGGCATTTTCTCCCCTTCAACAATTCTTTATTAACTGAATGTCTTAGTTGCTATTTAAGTGTAAATTCCAATGAATTTCTTGGTTGAGGAACCAAATCCAAACCATTCACTTAGCTAATTAGTTACATTTAGTCAGATAGTCGTACTGCAAACTTTTAAGTTTGCAAATTTTAAAATAGGGGATCGCAAGACGACACTAAACATATCTTGGCAAGATTCCTTTTTGGTACCCCATCACGTATCTTGTCAACCACAGCCAGGATAGGAATCCTTACGACACTCTTTTTATTTGGGGTAAAAATTTCACGTGAAGAAAGCTTTTTTTGCGAGTTTAACACCGAATGTGTCTGTCTTAAAGGCGGATTTATCTGCTGGTAGCTTCCACTATATTACTTTTAACAGTATACAGTTATTGACTGGTTCGAGGACAACAGCTGTTTTGTTAGACCCGAAGAGGGAACTGTTGCATGAAGCCAATAGGCCGAGGGCAACAGTTTGGTTTGAGGGTCCAACGAAATAGCTGTTGTCAGAGAAACCAGTCTATAACTGTTTTGTTATACCTCAACGGGAACAGCTGACATCATGCATAATTACGTGACGTCACTAACCAATAGAAAGATCGAAGGACAGCAGGCAACAGTTCATCAGTGGGCAACAGTTCTAAAACTGTTGACCAGCAACAGTCTTTTCCAACACAAATTGATAAAAAAACAGACCAAATGTTAATTATTTTATGTAATATGGCTATATAGAAAACATAGGTAATCAACAATTACAAAGTTCACCTTGTTATGGCATGTTGTCGCAGCAACTAAATTTTGCCTGTATGCTGATATACTATCAAAATTGCATGCATATGCAAGGTTACCTGAACCAACAATGTACAGTTACTGAGCTATGAAATCCTATGTATACATTAATGTAAGTCATTCATGCGTAAAATGTAGGTATAAGTGACCTTATTTTGTCTGAATGCTGAGCTACCATCACAGATGCATGCACATGCACATGTAGGATGATCCTACCATGTACAGTACCTGAGATCTGATCCCTGACATGAACTTGAATGTAAGTCAGTCAAGTGGAAAATGTAGGTCAAAGTTACCCAATTTTGCCTTGATGCTGACCTACCATCAGAGATGTACATGCAAGGCTAGATGATCCTACCATGTACAGTGACTGAGATCTGAACTCAGACATAAACTTGAATGTAAGTCACTCAAGCGGAAAATATAGGTCAAAGTGACCTAATTTTGCCTGGATGCTAACCTACCATCAGAGATGCTTGCACGTGCAAGGTTAGATGATCCTACCATGTACTGTGACTGAGATCTGAACTCGGACGCAAACTTGAATGTAAGTCACTGAAGCGGAAAATATAGGTCAAAGTGACCTAATTTTGCCTTGATGCTGACCTACCATCAGAGATGCATGCATATGCAAAGTTAGATTATTGTACTATGTATAGTAACTGAGATATGAACTAAAATGTAAATTTGGATGCAAGCCACTCAAGCAGAAAATATAGGTCAGAGAGACCTAATTTTCTTGGAGGCTGTGAGTTAATCCAAGATGCACCTGCATGCAAAGTTTGATGACCCTACACTGCATAGTTACTAAGATATATACCCAAATGCGGATGCGGATGAAGACATTGACGTGGATGAGGACGCCGGGGGAACTCCATTAGTCCCCCCTGAACTTCGTTGAGGCAAACTTAAAATATATAAAGAGGTATAACAATGTGATATGTTTCCTTCAGTACGATGCAAACCATTCACAAGACGTTTCGAGTATATTTAATCAATGTCGATATAGCGCTTGTTACAGGGACGATTATGTTTATGTTAAGCACTTGAATGACACTGATGTTAAGGCAATTCTCGCCATTAAGTTTTGGAATGCATGCTCCGCCATGGATCAAAAAAATTTTTTTGTTCATACGGAGGTGAAACAAATTTTCAGGTCGCATGAAAAATATCCGGTTGTGCACCAACGGCAAACATTAAAAATTTTATTTTAGGCCTTATTATTTATCCTATTGAGACGATATTGCTAATAAAATTGCGCAACTGAAGTATGGCAACAGATTTGAGGTTGCATAATTTACCGTTTTTTGAGAAACAAGAGGCCCAAAGGGGGACAAATGGAAAAAGGTGATTTTTAAAATTTTTTGTTGGATCTTGATGCTTTATTTATGTCTCCCCCTCTTAAGGCCATAAAAAAATAATTTATTGGTTCACAGGCCCTCCCTCATCTAGTTTGAGGCTTGAAAAAAGCCCCTCATTGACCCTATTTTTTGCCATTTCAGTAAAATAAAAATAAAAAATCACCTCCCTCACTACATTTTTGGTGGTTTTTACAATGTAAAAAGCTGCCTCATCTATTTTTTTGCAAATAAAAAGATAAAAAAAATCACCTCCCTCCCTCATCATTTTAAATGAAAAATGGCCTGAGAACCAATTAATTAATTTTGTATGGCCTAAGGGGGAGACATATTGTTTTTGTCTTTTTCGTCTGTCATCCGTCCGTCAGTCCATTCATCACAGTTTGTGGATGCCAATTCTCCTACGTCTTTCATCAGATTTCAACCAAACTTCACAGGATTGTTGAATATCATGCCTAGTTGTGCATATTATCTCACCGGATTGATCGGCTAATTTTTTTGGGAGTTATGCCCCTTTTTGACTTACAATTTTGCAAAATCAAGTTTGTGGACGCCAATTCTCCTACATCTCTCATCAGATTTCAACCAAACTTCACAGGATTGTTGACCATCATACCTAGTTGTGCATATCGTCTCGCCAGATTGATCAGCTACTTTTTGGGGGAGTTATGCCCCTTTTTGACTTAGAATATTGCAAAATTAAGTTTGTGGACGTCAATTCTCCTATACTTTTCATCAGATTTCAACCAAACTTTACAGGGTTGTTGACCATCATGCTTAGTTGTGCATATTGTCTCGCTGTATTGATCACCTAATTTTTGTGGGAGTTATGCCCCTTTTTAGCTCAACTGACCCGAAGGGTCATGTGAGCTATTGCCATCACTTGGCGTCCGTCGTGCGTCCGTCCGTCGTAAACTTTTTAGCTCACCTGGCTATGCCAGGGTGAGCTTTTGCCATCACTTGGCGTCCAGTGTCCGTCGTCTGTTTTTGGTCACAAATTTGGTCACAATAGTCCTTGGGTGGTCCCCTTTAAAAAAGGTATCCGGCAGGTCCGTACCTCATCCAAGATGGCCGCCAGCGGGGAACATAGTTTTAACATTGGACCATATGGAAAAGACATTCAAAGATCTTCTTCTCAGAAACTACCAGTCCTTTTATAACCAAACTTAGTCTTAATGGTCCTTAGATGGTCCCTTCCAAAAAAGGTATCCGACAGGTCCGTACCTATTCCAAGATGGCCGCCAGCGGGGAACATAGTTTTAACATTGGACTCTTTGGAAAAGACATTCACAGATCTTCTTCGCAGAAACTACCAGTCCAATTATAACCAAACTTAGTCACAATGGTCCTCAGACGGTACCTTCCAAAAAAGGTATCCAGCAGGTCCGTACCTAATTCAAGATGGCCGCCAGCGGGGAACATAGTTTTAACATTGGACCCTATGGGAAAGACATTCAAAGATCTTCTTCTCAGAAACTACCTGTCCAGTTATAACCAAACTTAGTCACAATGGTCATTAGATGGTCCCTTCTAAAAAAGGTATCCGGCAGGTCTGTACCTCATCCAAGATGGTCGCCAGCTGGAACATATTTTTAACATTGGACCCTCTGGAATATACATTCAAAGATCTTCTTCTCAGAAACTACTAGTCCAATTAGATCCAATCTAAGCCACAATGGTCCTTAGGTGGTCCCATCCAAAAAATGTATCTGGTAGGTCCATACCTCATCCAAGATGGCCACAATCTGGAACATAGTTTTTACATTGGCCCTATTGATTTTAAGGGGAACCTTTGCCCAAATTTTTGAATTCTTATTTGAAAAGTGGTCTGAATGTTTTAATTTCAGCACTATATATTACTTTAATTATAAAGGGAACCCCTGCCCAAATTTTTTTTGAATGGTGTTCTTTTATGGGTTGAAATGGATGATGGATCTTTCGGTTGCCATGGAACCAAACAAGAATACTGTAATTTTAGAAAAAAAAAAGTATTCTGCTAAATTTTATTTTTCGTTTTTCCTATTTGAAATGCCTTTTATCTATGTCAGCCATGGTCCAGGTGAGCGATACAGGCTTTTGAGAGCCTCTTGTTCAAAAATCTTCTCCTCTGAAACCACTGAACCAATTTTAACCAAACTTGGCCTGAATCATCACCAGGGTATCCTCTTTCAAAATTGTATCCGATGAGTCTGAGGACCAAACAACATGGCTGCCGTTACTAAAAATAGCACATAGGGGTAAATTGCTGTTTTTGGAAAATAACTCGAAAACCGTTACAGATATAAAAAATCTGACTGGAGTAAAAGTGATCAGCATGGCAAGATCTACCCGCCCTGCAATTTTGAAGAAAATCTGATTACCAGTTTTGGAGTTATTGCCTTTTTTCCGGAAATTTTTCAAAATTTTAATATTTTTTATTTTTTATCAAAGAAACTATAGCAGATAAGAGTCAACTTTAAATTGCAAAAATTTTCAGCATATCAAGATCTACCCACCCTGAAATTTTGGAGAAAATCCAAAAACCCTTGTAAGAGTTTTTGCCCTTTTTTCACAGAATTTTCAAAATTTTCATATTTTTCGTCTTTTATTTCTAAAACTATAGAAGATGAAGGTTAAGTGTAAATTGATAAAATGTTTGACATGCTGTG